>JAOTQJ010000002.1:4989106-5007104 GCA_025642045.1 Solanum sejunctum | reverse complement strand
AGAACTAGGGTCAATTAATGCATATACATTATGTGAAAAGATGAACAATGTACCTGTGACCACATCAGGTGAAGCTTTCAAATTCTGTCGACTCCCCAGTGCATAAGTGCGATTCTGGACCCTGCTAGAGCTAGCTGTCCATCTAACACCTCTACCATGACCCATAGGTACTTGCTGACCAATACCTACTAAAGCAATGGATGATGATGATGCAATAGCTAACCCAGTAGATTGTGCCATACCACCTACATGTCTGCTTGGGCAATCTCTTATCATGTGCCCCGGCATACCACACAAATAGCAGATATCCGTCCCATTAAGAGATATACCCAAATGACTCCTTCCACACTGTTTACAAGGCTGCTTAGGAGTCATTGATTGTCCTGCCGAATAACCTATTTCTCGGACACCTTGCCCTTCACCTCGCTGACCAAACTCATTACTTCGAGGCCCTTGAAGTTGTGGTGGAGCACTGGTTGTAGAGTGGGAGGATGATGGCCTAGGCGGTCTACTAGAAAACTGAGGCCTAAAATCACTTTGGAGTGGTGTAAACTGCCCTATAGATCTGGCTATTTTGGCCTGACCCCTTTCTAACTCTTGTGCCCTTGTCCTCTGTCTCCGGTCCTCCAATTTCTGTGCAAACGCCTGCATTGTTGCTATGTCCATATCTTTGTTCAGGGAAGCAATAGTGTAGTCTCTAACCAGATACATATCTAACTTATCTACATATCGGTGAACCCTATCTACCATTATAGCAAATACATTAGGAGCATATCTTGCCAGGGAATTAAATTGAAGGCTATACTTCCTGACACTCATATTCCCTTGATGAAGATTCAGGAACTGATCTACACGGGCCTCTCGGACCTCTGGTGGCAAATAATGGTCAAGAAATGCCTCTTCGAATTCTTTCCAGGTGGTTGGAGGTGCATCTATATCCTTAGATTGTTTCCAATTAATTTTAAGGCCGTAATCTCCTCAATTCGACATAAAACATATATTCGCTTGACCCTCTTAAGCGCTAGACGCACATATAGCCCATTAAAGCGAGATTCGAACACCTTCGAAAATTAGCATCAATTTGTCCAAACCCTGTCATGTTTTATTTCCATTATACTAGTATTGTAAGGTGTGGGGTGTTACAGTAACTTAGGTTCTTCCAGCTCTCTTATAAAATTGAAGGTCGAATTTCACTATGGCGCTTGGTCGGCAATGATGGTATGCCAACTAACCATTATACATTGTCCTAGTCAACCTCCTCTTGGTCAGGTTTTATTGATTAGATGAGAACACATCAATCGAATCATATTATTTACTTCTCTTTTCCTATTCGTGACTACCTTAGTCAGAGTCATGATAGTAAATGGGATTTTATATTGGCCATCACCAAACAACAATCAAAATGAAGGAAAATAAATAATACATGCAAACCCCCAATCAAATAAATGCACAAAGTCTAGGTTATTTCAAGTCAATTACTCATGGTTCTCATAATCCCAAGTTGTGGGTGCTTAGGTACTCATGGCTAAGGCAAATTCAACAACAATGAATGTAAAAGACATAGTTGAGAGTTTATCCAAAATAATGAAGAACAAAAACACCTTCAAGTTGGAAACCACAAGCTTTGATAAATGAAAGATGAGTACAATGTGATTTTTGAAACCACCAAAGTGGGTATTCAAATTAAAAATTAAAATTTACACTAACCCTAGAATTATTCTAGAGAGAATATTCAAAGTGGAATCTCCAAAATATTCAAGTCTGAAGTCTCCTTCTAAAACCCTATCATTAAGTATTTATAGAAAAGACTTCACCCTAAAAATTAAATAGAAAAGACAGCTAAAAGCAGATATATCACACAGGTACGACTCTTAGGATGGCCTACTAGTTGTAATCGAGGTCTTGTAGTCACCACTTGGTACTTTTGACTTGACTGTTATGACCAACTGTTACGAGTTGTTGCTTGGGCTATGACTCGTATGATCCTCTAATAGTCTAGGATTTAATTTCTTGGTCCAAACTCTTATCTCACTATTTCTTACTATGATCCCACCTATATGAGTTGTAGTGAGACCTATGACTCGTAGAGTGGCCTTGTAGGGTTGAACTCCACTTAGAAGATTCTTGATTTTGCTCACTATCTCATGCTACAAGGTCACCTTACAACTTTAGCTTGGGCTACAACTCGTAAGGTAAGTCATATGTCCTGTAATTGAGCAAAATCTGTCATTTTCTCCCAAAATCATGCCAACCTGTATTTTTTACACAACTAACACAAAAATACATAAAAACCATACAAAGTTGCATAAGTACTTACAAAATACCTTGTTTTAGGCATCAAATGCATTGTATTTTGATAGAACATCAGTCACAACATGTCAGAGTAGACTAAATGTGTTAAAGTCAGATGGGTCTCTAATTTGTGAATTAAGTCTGTTAAGGTCAGACAAGTTCCTATTTTTAGGAATAAGTCTGTTAAAGATAGACATGTCACCATTCTACTATCCTGAAATAATAGGACTTGATTGGTTAATTGTCTGAATCCACTATGGATTTGATTCATTCTTTACATGGCAAGTACAGAATGACTATGGCAATATCAGTTGGATATTGTACAATTATTGTTTCATAAGTTATTTATTTTAGATAATAGAAAATCCCAAATATTCCTCATACTAACTACTCTAAATCAAGTTGAGTTGAGTTGAGTTGACTGATGGTGTTTGATTGGTTGATGGGTCATTTATCAACTTTTTTTCTTACTTTAGATAGACATTCGCATTAAGTACTCTAAGTCGAGTTGAGTTGAGTTGTGCTGAGTTCAATTGAGTTGAGTTTAGTTGACTGGTGGTGTTTGATTGGTTGATGAGTCATTTGCCTACTCTTGTTCTTGCTTTAGATAGACATTTGACATTTTGATTGAGTATCTTTTGAGTAGATGTTATTGCTATATTATTCTATCTGTATCTATTTCATTCAACCATTTTACATACTCGTACATTCTATGTACTGACATCCCCTTTAGATTACATCATTTTATGATGCAGAGAAAGGTACTAGAAATCGACAATAGGCGCACCATTGAGGATCTATCGCAGATAGCTGAGTTGGTGAGCCTCTTTTACTTTGTAGGATTATTATTTTATTTTCATCCATCTTTATAGAGTCAGACTTGACTTAGACCAGCTTTACTTTAAAGTTGAGGTAGCCATGGATCTTTCATTGGCACCATTTGATTAGTGATAGAGGCTTCATTGACTAGGATTGAGTACTGATGCTGAGATTCTGTTAAGCTAGCTTCTTTTAAACTTGCCTATTTTATTTATACTATTTTGAGACTTAGGTTGCCCGTTTATCTTCTTTAGCCTTCTGGTGAGTTATCCAGAGTAATGTTGAGTGAATGGATGTGATGAGGCCAAGTGGTTCGCTTGGGGAATAGCAATATTCTCTGAGTATCAGCCACGTCTAGGGTACCCTCCCAGAGCATGACAGAGTTGGCATTAGAGCATAGAGTTCAAGTGTCCTAGGGAGTCCATGAAGTCATGTCAAGTAGAGTCTTGTTTATGGGTATTTTGTGCACCACATTGTATAAGCAAGAGGCTATAGGACATTATTAATGGTTACACTTGTTTCTTATTCCAATTCATGCAATAGAGTTAAACTCTATAAAGGCTCTCTTCTAATTCGTGTGTTATGCAACCATGCTTCCTGAAAGAGTCGTTAGATGAAGAGGGCATCCTTCTAGATAGAATGTGAACCAACCTAGACCCCATAATCAAGATGAACCCCTAGGTCCAGCTGTCCCTGAATAGCCACGATAAGCTGAAGTCTCGAATGCTGAGCTTCGCCAAACCATCAAGACTTTGCCCCAGGTTATGACAACATCAGTTGTGATATAGGGAATAGGCATAGAAGATGCTCCAAATATATCTAGGGTTCATGAGTTATTGAACATGAAGTGACCTATGTTCATAGGGTCTACATCCAATGAAGACCTAGAGAACTATATTGATGAGCTCCAAAAGGTGTTTTAGGTGATGCATGTGGTTGATGTTGATAGAGTTGAGTTAGTCCTATACTATCTCAAAGGTGATGCCAAGCTGTGGTTTGACCATTTTAAGAATAACAAAGGAGAGAGAGCCCAGTACTAACTTGGACAATGTTTGAGCAAGCTTTCTTGGGGCATTTCTTTCCTAGAGAGTTGAGGGAGGCTAAGGTAAGAGAGTTCTTGAATCATAAACATGTCTCTATTACTGTGCAAGATTATGGACTTAGGTTCACCTAGTTATCTTGCTATGCTCCGGATATGGTTGTAGATATGAGAGGCAGAATAGGGTTGTATATTGATGAGCTGAACGAAGGGCCAAAGTGTAACACACCCTAATTCTTTCTACCTGATATAGAGTGGATGTATAGAGTTTGCTGGGAAAAAGGCTGAGAAAAGCTATAGAGGAAGGTTTATGAGAGCCATTTACAACTCATAGACCTATTTATGACTTATAGAATGGGTGTCATAAAAAAATCCTAGATGACTTGGTGAAATTGTTTAAGTTTGAGACCTATATACGAAATGTTGTCGGACTTGTAAAGCATGTCGTGACTGGTAAAGAAGGTTTTATGACAAATTCTAGTAACTCAAGTTTTTGAACCCCTTATTTACATGAGGAGTTTATGACCTGTAAAATACTTTACGGCTTGTAGAGAGGGGTTTCATGGTGAATTCTAGTGAGTTAATTTTAGGACCCTTTTGGGTTACAAAAGGTTATATATGACCTGTAGAATGATCTATGACTCGTAGACGGGGTCTCATAGACTCAGATGATAGTTTTAATGGGGGATATTTTTGTCCATTCCAATCCCTATTCCATTGAACCCTTGGTCATTTTAGGCTTGAATAAAGCCTTAGAACAGAACCCTAAGGGTATTATTTACCTTTCCTCATTCAAGGGTTCTTGAGAGCACTAGAAGAGAATAGAAGAAGCTAGAGTTTCTAATTCAAGGGCGAGGATCGATTGCTCCTTCTATTTTTAGGTATGTAAGGCTTACCAAAGTATAGACTACCTCTTCCACATGCCCATTCATCTTTTTGAGTCAAGATTTGGAAAAGGTAGTTGAGATTTGAGAAATTTTGTAACGTTAATATTAAAATTCTGCATTCATTATGAATTCTCTTGATAATTTATGAAGGCTTGTTGTATTACATAATTTCTATATGGCATTGAGTTAAGAGTTTTACACTTGATAGTGTGAACCCTAAATTTCATGAATTAATAAAATTCTATGCATATTGGTGAGTTGAGGTTAAGTTTGAGTATCTGAGTGAAGTAATTTGAATATGATTGAGTATGAGGAGCATGTTATATTGAGTCACATACATTTCTATATATGAGTATCTTATTTGCACTACATGATGAGTCAAGTTGAGTGAGTCTAAATGACCATTCGAGTCTGAGTTGAATTTGATGATTTTCATTGATTGAATGAGTTGATGAATGATTGGGTTGAGTTGAGATGAGATAACCCAAATGAGGTCGATTGATCGAGCATTAAGGATTGAGTTGATTGATGAGTTGAGCATGTTTTAGTTTTAGGTGGAGTATCGAGCACCGAGCGGGAGCAAGTAAATATGTACTTTAACCCACAGAACTACGTTGCAAGCGTAGGATGGTCGTACAACTCATTCTGATGACTCTTGTCCCACAAGTGGACATTTATTATGGATCCATGAGAGAGTTAATCACCCTTTTCCTTGGCAAGTTTAGGGAAAGTATGGTAACAACGTCACATTTATTGTGCATCACCAAACTAAAGTTAATGAGATTGGATATCGGTTAAGAGAATCTCCTAAGAAAAATTAATCAAGCATAATATTTTAAACTGAGTCTATTTTCACTAAGTATATTTTGAATAGTATGATTTACTTCAAACTTGCATGTATTGAGTTGATCATTAGTTATTGAGTCGAGCTGAGTGAGTTTAGCTTTACTTTCTTGAGCCATTTTACATATAAGTATGTTCCATATACTAACATCTGTTTGGGCCTACATCTTTTTATGATGCAGATACAGGTGATAGAGGACTTCAACCTGCGGATCTTTGAGGTCCAGATCAGTACACTTCCAGAGTTGGTGAGCCCTTTTGCTTTCGAGAGGAGTTTCTTATCTTATGAGTTGATTTAGTATATTCTTTCTTTCTTTGATTTGGGATTTTCATGCCTATCATTATACCATCTAGGTTTTTAAGTAGAGGCTTCATAGGCTATAAGTAGAGAGTATTGAGTACTGATGTATCTAACCTATTTCATTTTGAAATTATGATATAATAGAGTTATACATTTTATTTTCTTTCTTGCATATAAGGTCTTTGTATTTTGAGTTCTTTCTTCCGCTATCGAGTTGATGTGATGATGTCGTCAGGTGGTTCTCTTGGAGTATCAACAATGGTACTTCAAGTGCTGACCACGTTAAGGGTACCCTCTCGGGGCATGACAAAAAGAAATATAGAAGGGGAACTATGATTTTGAGCGATAGGGATATTGGAAGATTGAAGACTTATGTACAAAACGTTGTTGAGGAGAGGCAACAGGATAGGGAAAAGTACAGAAATATGAAAGAAAAGATGTACAACCATAACGTTGGTAAGAGAGAGAATAGAAATGAGAGTCACTTTTAAATTAGACCTTCATCTACTAGTGTAGCTTGAGGTTCCCAAGGCAAGACACCTTGTGGTACATGCAGCAAACTTCACTTGGGAGAATGTCATCGAGAGAGTACAACATGTTACAAGTGTGGCCAAATGGGTAACATTCAGAGGGAATGTACAATCTGGTCTAACAAATTCCAATCATCTACGCCACCAACACCAGCTAGAGGGGGACCAGAGGGGCACTACTTCAGGCATAAATTGATTCTATGTCATAAAAGGTTGCCAAGATCAGGAGAATCCACCAGAGCATGTCATTAGTATGTTTTGAGTCCTTCCCTATGATAGCTATGACTTGTTTTATTTAGGTGCCACATCTTTTGTGACCCTCCCCTCATTAATGAGATTATCCTAATTATGTGAGTTGATGGTGATTATACCATTCTCGTCCACCATAGAGGTACCACAATTGATCTGCTTGAATCTAATGTGAATCATTCTGATGTCATTTTATGCATGAACTAACCCATGGATAGTTATGCCATTGTTGATGGTCAAATGTTGAGTATCAAGTTTTTGATGAATAATCGTGCTTATTTTGCATGAAGAGGTAGCAATTTTGGGTTTCACCAATGGGGGAGATAATAGATTGAGATTGAGCGTACATAAGAAGGAGTGAAGGTATCCTTATTATTCTGATATTGGTGTTGAACATGTGTCATATAATGGTGGAGATAGGGAGGAGGGGAGAGATGAGACCTTATAATGTGCAATAGATAGGTAAGACTATTCTGGTGTATCTTTGAATAGGAGCTCATTGAATGGTGGAGTACAAGTGCCAAGTAGGCTTAAAAATATTAAGACATAGTTGAAGTGGTTAGAATGATAGGCTTGAATGCATGGTTGTTATTATGCAAGTATTGATAATAGATTATTAAAGACTTTGTAATAAGGGTCTCGACTAAGGGTAGTAAAGTAGTGAAGAGAACTAATGACCTTTTAATGAAACCCCTGTGGAAGTATAGGGCTAAGTATTGAGGATTAGCTTTACATGAATATGATCATTTTAGGAATATCACCTTGAGGCTTAGAAGTAGGTTTAAATAGAAAAGGAGGATGTGGTTAGGTAGATATTTGAATAAGAGTCATGAGCCTGAATTGATGAAGTGTAGTGCCATGAAATGGAGTACAGTTGAGATGAGGTGCTAACATTGAGAGTTACCCATTGAGTCTTATAAATCACAATGGTCCCATTGTCGATTAGACTTGATGGCTTCCTTCCTAAGTTCAAAAGGTTGATTGTCGTGGTGTTCAAATGATTTAAATTGATTGAGTTTCAACATTCCATTCATGCCTAATGGTGAGAATGTCTAAAATAGTATCTCTACTCTTGATCTAAACTGATTTGTCTATTGGAGTTAATATGTCTATTCCCAAAGTCTAAGTAGAGGTTTGTTGAGGTTGATGAGGAGTCGAGAGTTTGATTGAGTGAATTTTGAGAAGAGTTCTAATTGTTATTTGTGCTTTGATGTCTATCATTACTCATTATTCGAGGACAAATAATTCCATGGGGGATATAATGTAACACCTGATAAAATTATCAAAATACTTTTAGATGAGATATATGTCCATAATGTGTATTCCCAAATCCCAATTGTAAATTTATAACCGGATATGCAATCAGCATGAAAAATTAAGTGGAGAAATGGTCTCGGTTGATTTTTAGAGTAATTGAATCAAAAGATAATTTTTTTATGCGAAAACGAATTCAAGTGAGAGTACGCAACAGGTGTATGATACGCACCTACCATGGATATACACTTAGATTTGGTCTAAATATTTTCTAAGGGATTATCAAACTCAATTGGAGAATTTTCAGCAAAAAACCCCGAAAATACACCATGTCTGCGTTGCGAACTTGATTTTTCGAGATGAAATGTATTTCAGGTTTTCCTGAGGGACATTATAGACCTTTACCAAGACATCCTAAACTTAAAATACGATCAATATAGGTCATTTTGAGCGTAAATAGGGTTTTAACACCCATTCCTAAGTCTTTCTAAACTTCTGACAAAGGTTAGGATAAAAGACAGGAGAAAAGGAGCGAGAATTCAAGAGGATTGAGGAGAGTTTTCACGAGATTGATTGTCAAAGCATCATATTAGGTATGTAAGGCTAAACTAAAGCATGGAGTTGTTCTTCCATGTGGCCCCGTTGATGGTAATAGAGGACTTATGAGTATAGTGAGTCTCTATACATGTTTCTTGAATATTTTTTGGTAAATTATATATATTTCATATAGATTCATGTGTTGATGATCATTATAAACTTGATTTACTGATTTAGTGTTTCTACTTGAGTTATTTCATAAACTTTATATGTTATTTTGCAAAATAATGCATGAATAAACCTAGGGAATGAGTCTAGAGTCTTGGCTTGAGTATGTTGATTGTGATTGTGATGTAAGCATGATGATGAGTTAATAGAGATTGATGATCCCTTGAGTATTCATAATTGAACTCCAGAGTTTTTTCTAATTGACTTCTTCTTAATGATGATCTGAGTTCTTAAATGAGCATTGGAGTTAATGAGATAATTGAGATGATAGACCAAAAGGCCAATTAAGTGGAGTTAATGAGATGATGAGAGTCTCTACAAGACTAATTGAGATTATTGATTGAGATGATAAGCCTTATGAGTATTGAGTCTTGGGGGGAGTATCGAGCACCGAAATGAGTAAGAGTAAGTCCAACTTGAACTCATTAACTACATCTCTAAGCATACGAGTAGACTAAGTCCATTAAAGTTGGACGGGTCCCTAATTTGTGAACTAAGTCCATTAAACTTAAATAGGTTCCTATCTTTAGGACTAAGTTCGTTAAAGTCAAACATGTCCCTATTTCATTATCCTAAACAAATAGGACTTGATTGGTTAATTGTTCGAATCTACTATGGCTTTGATTCATCCTTTACCTGGCAAGTACAAAATGGTTGTATCAACATTAGTGGGATTGTTGTAAAATCACTGACTCATAAGTGATTATTGTCGTATAAAAGAAACTCCCAGATAGTCTCCACACTGAGTACTCTGAGTCGAGTTGAGTTGAGTTAAGCTAAGTTGAGTTGAGTTGAGTTGATTGATGGGGTTTGATTAATTGATGGGTTATTTGTCTACTCTTTATTCCTGCTTTAGATGGACATTTGACATTCTAATTGAGTATCTTCTGAGAGATATTATTTTTATATTATTCGACTTGTGTCTTTTTCATTCAGCCATTTCACATGCTCATACATTCCATGTATTGATGTCCTCTTTGGACTGCATTATTTTATAATGCATAGGCAGGTACTAGAGATTGTCATCAGGCACATCGCTAAGGATCTATCGCAGTCAACAGAGTTGGTGAGCCTCCTTGGCTTTGGAGGATCATCAATAAATTTTCATCTAGATTTGTAGAGTCAGACCTAATTTAGACCATCTTTACTTTTTAATTGTGGTATCCATGGTACTATCATTGGCACCATTTGATTAGTGATAGAGGCTTCATAGACTAGAGTTCAGTATTTATGTTGAGATTCTGTTGAGCTAGCGTATTTCAAACTAGCTTGTTTTTTTATATTATTTTGAGAATTAGGTTGCCCATTTATCTTCTTTAGTCTTCCACTAAGTTTTCTAAGTAATGTTGAATGAATGAATGTGATGAGGCCAAATGGTTTGCTTGGGGACTAGAAATAGTGTCAGCCACGTCTAAGATATCCTCCCGGGGCGTGACAGGATTGATTATCATAAGATCTGAATTCTAGTAGTCACAATTCTCATACCTTGAACCACCCCTTCTTGATTGGTTTGTGACATCATACCTTGGGCTAGAATTGAAAGGTAGTTTGAAATTCAATATTATTAATCGGCTCGGCCATAGATTTATGTAGATCTTGAGGAATCGGAGGAGCTTGTTCCTCATTGACATCATTTTCCTTTTGCACTATGCTCTATATGAAGGCATTTTTTGAAAATTGCAAAGAATAAGCATTTAGATCTAAAATTCTTAGGGTACACTCTATAGCACGACAGAGATCATGAAAGAAGTAAAGATATTCTAAGATGCCTCGCACTCATAGATGTGGCATGCTTCATACACATGAATAAGACTCTACTTGATGTGACATGTTGGACTCCTTAGGACACCTTAAACCTTGTTCTCTGATGTCAAGTTTGTCACAATCCAACCTAGGTCCTAGGTATGACACAACGAGTAGGATTCCTATAAAAACTCCAATCAAGTCTCTTAGCATATCATAAGCATTCATGAGCAATAAGGATCAATCAATACTCAATAAAAGTAGAAGTCTTAATAGTAGGAAGCAATCAATTCAAATGAAAGACAACATAGACTTCATACATAATTCAACATACCTCTAAAAGTAACATAGGAGGGGTTACGAAAATATTCCTAACTCATGTTCAAGTAAAGTAAAAAAGAATTATTTTTAATATAGAACAACTAGCAACATCAATAAAATAATGCATGGCTAACCTTAAGGACCACGAGTACTCACCAATCAATCAACCTTTAACAAAGCTCCAAGCTAACTGATAGATTGTGGTGTAAGTTTTACGTCCTCCCCTACCATTTTAAATAATGTATGCAAAATATGTGTTAGTATGTTTGGTAGTACTAAGTATGTAAGCAACGCATGATCATACATAAGTAATATAAAGCATGATTCATAAAATGCAAGACCAATATAGATAAGCATAAGGTAAAACATAAAGTAAACATAGTAAAGTCATATGGTCAATGCATCAAAATTATAGTAAAAGTGTCAAGTAAACTTATTCATTTTATGGAATATAAACCATAACCAATAATAATACCACCCGCGCTACAACATAAAATTCGATGCAATTTTCATATTGAGAGGGCAAAAGACTACTTTACCAAGATAGACTCCGTGATGGTCTAGTCAATCAACACTATGAGTTATATGATCCATTAGCTAGGCCTATAAGGCAATCTCTGGTGGCACATGGTTTTAGTAAGAGGTTCCTACTAGGATTCCCTTAGGATGATAACTTTAACATCTTCCAGAAACTCCACCTTAAGCCTTCTCGGTGCTAAGCCAAATTTCACACAATGGTAAATCATAGTACATCAAAATAATAAAAAAGATATGGGGAAAAGGCATAAATTTTCCCCTTGAAGTTGTCCCAAAAAGTCATTTACACACTTTAACTATTTAAGTAATCTATTACATATCTATACTTCTTAAAAGTGAACTTGTTAACCCTTCTTATATCAAACTCAGATAATATGAGAAGAGTGAGATGCACTCATCCCGTTAAGTTAATGCTCAACCAGTTTCATTTTCATCCATCCATTTCATTTCATCCATATGCATTATCCATTCCATTTCACCTAACCTCGTTCAACTTCTTCTAAGAACAAACAAATCAAAGAAATTCTAAAGATTTCTCTAATTTATTTTTAAATACTAAAATAATCTGTTATTATTTGAACAAAATTTTTATCTCTAGATTTAAAAGACTTATCAGTGTGGAAAAAGAAAAAAGTCTAGACTTGCTTCCACAACACTAGGAAGTGACCAAACAACAGTAAGGGTTTTAGTAGAAAATATATTTTTAGCATATTGAACATGAGAGAATATGGTTTGCTCTCTAGATAATGTGGACTGCACCAACTTCTACAGGCATCACCACTGTAGGACCTTGATTTCCTTTGGATCTGTTTCCATCGTGCCTACCTCCTCCAAGATAGATTTATTTTTTCAGAGAGTTTTCAACCATGAGAATAAGAAAGTATGCAAAAATTTTCTCGCTCCACTACTATGCTTCTTCCCCATTTCTCCAATAACATGGTGTCGTTTTATAGATACGATTGCCAGCTTAATCAGTCCCCATGGTACATCATCATATTCCCCACAGAAGATGTAGAAAACCATAATATTATTAATCACCACATAGTACTTCTTCAATCAACTCATAATCTGAAAAAAAAAATAATTTTTTTTATGAAAAAGAGAGAAAGAAATCAAAATGGAAAAGAGAGGATTATGAAAAAAAAAAAGATAAAGTAATAAGAATTTACCTTTGATTCTCCTTCAATTTGGTACTTGGATCTCCAAATTTTGGTTGAAGAACTAGGGTTCTTAAGATTTTCGTTGAAAATTTTGGGGCTGATAGTGGATTTGTTCATTAGAAGTAAAAAGGGATAATTTCAATTAAGAAAGATAAAAAGGCATTTATATTATACGCATGATGCGCTCAAAGGAGGTTGGTTGAAACGCACCTAGGGTTGGGGTAGGAAGGGTTAAAAAGTTTCACTTTTGAGTAGTACAAGTGTGTAATAGTTCACTTAAATAGTTAAACTGTATAAATGATTTTTCGGGACAACTTCAGGAGGGAATTTATGCCTTTTCCCAAGAAACATGTCATAACTTGAATTGAAAATCATCATTAATACAGAGTAGCTCATTAAACCTTGGTGAGTTATCAGTGTGATACTTGTCCTTTACACATCTAGAATCCATGATTAGGTGAGAAAATCCTTTCACCAACACTTATTCATTTATTTAGAATTTTTATAAATCATACATAAGCAGTTTCATAAAACATAGATGAAGAATACTTCATTTATTGATTATCATAGATCATCATAGACTATAGTAATAATATGAGTTTTGTCTCAAATCAACTTAAAAGCATGCAATTTAAATAAATTCATCCACAACTATAATCGAAATCGTCCATTGAAATCATGATCATAGGAACCCACATTCATATTCATGAACCCTAAATAGCTTTATAGAGAAATCACTTGCAATTCATCAAAATTATGCAATTAAATAGTAATTCATGCATAATTGAGTAAATAAACATTGATTAAAATTTAATTCATGCAATTGAAAGAGAATTAAATAAAACTCATAAAATTTATACTTGAAATCAATTGAAAAAGTTGAGGATTTTTGGGTTCCATGGGTGAAAGGGACCATGGATGAATATCCACATACCTTAGTGTAGAATCTAAAAGAAATTGGAAGAAAATTGCCTCTGAACTTGGAGGAATTTATTTGATCTTCCATGGAACTCTTGCTTAAAGAAGAAAAAGAACTTGAAAAGTTTTCTAGTGAGAAGATTTTGTGAATTGGGAATTTGGTGAGAATGAGTAAATTAGGAAGGCTTAATGCGCCCCTCTACCCTATCTGTACAAATGGGTAACTAGTATACTAAAATTTAGTCCTAAAAATTGTCCATATTTGTTAATGAGTAATTTGTTAGAGGACTGAAATGATGCTGGACAAATTACTGTCAAAGGCCCTTATATGTTACCCCATATGGTGCGTACAAGGCACCATTGACCGTATAAGGGTCGATGGGAGGGGGACTGGTCAAGATAGCTTTAACAAACTAGACCACGAGCCTTACAAGGCCCTGTGGTTTAGGGATTACAGGACACTGGCTAACGACGGGTACCATGAGATCTCGTACGATCCGTACAGCGGACCATGGGTCATGGACCCCTTCGTAGCTCCTTCATCGCTGCCAGCTTAGATCACAAGTGCCCTATACTGCTCGTGGTCTCTTATACTACCCATATAGGGCCTCGTGAAGGGCACATGATGCATGGCAACTATATTTTCTCAGGGAAATGTCCTTTAAGCTCTATTTTTTGACTTTTCAACTTATGGGGTATTACAATGTTGAATTTAATATGATCAAGATTTTGAGCAATGCTAATTCTCATATGAGCACATTATTATTTGAGAGAAGCAAATAATGTGGCTGAGGACTTAGCTAAATTAACTTCTACCATTGAAGGTGGAACCTTATACATCTCATACCAACAAGTATCAAGGGAGGTTAAAGGTTTAATACAACTGGACAAATGACAATTACCTTCGATGAGAAGGAGATATGAAAAGTGTAAGCTTTTTGTTAGTTAATATGTTACATAGTAAGAAAGAAATTTGTATAGGCTAATCCTTTCATCTTAATTTTTGGTTCTACTTGTTTCATTTGTTCATTCAACAAATTACAGGTTAGGTTCATGTCCCCTCTAATTAATTATAACTTTTGGTTATGAATAGACTTAATAGTGATCAAGCCTACCCTCACACCTTAGACCTACAACATAAGTGATCACTTATTAAAAAATAAAAAAAATAAAAGCATCTAGTACAATATGAAAATAATAATCTATATTGATTCTTTCATTTCTTTTACTTATGTATATAAAAGTCAATACAAAAATTTATGTTCAAAGATCCAGTGAAGTTACATTATTAATTCTTGTTTGCACAGAGAAAGTGAAATTACATATGTTGTAACATACATAACAAAAAGGAAATAAAGCAAGACAAGACAATTAGTTCTATCACAAATTTTAGGGTTTGTTTTTGCCATATCCAACATGATGATGAGAAGCCTTGTGTCTAGCAGCAAATCCATTAAACAAAGACAGAGCATTGCTTGTAACTTGTGCTACATTAAGAACCTTAGCTTTAATCATAGCCTTCACCTTACCACCAATGGAAGAATAACCTAAATTATTCAACCCTTCCATGCAAGTGTATGCATCAGTTAACACTGTACTAACCCATGTTTGAACATTACTTTGATGCCATTCAAATGCTCTTTCACCATCTAACTCAAACGTTGAAGCTCTTTAACGGAATTTGTAAGTTGGGAAACACCATCTGAGATTTGATCTAAACAATCTTTCGCCACTTGATAATTATTCTTATTACCCTTGTTGATTTGATTGAATTCTTTACATACCTTCATGATGTAGTATTTGGTATGTATAGCCTTAGCTAAACTTACCTTCAAAGCAACGTGAGCTATTTCTTGAGGATCTTGTGAGGTGGCATTAACATAATTGGATAGAGTTCTCTCACAAAGTTGTTGATAACGAGTACGTTTGCACTGTGACTCCACGAAAGTCATAGTACGAAGACGCAAACGACTCATATTGCTACCCTTCATGGGTGACACCAATAGGACAAGAATTAAAATGCAAAGGTTGATTCTCCTCATTGGTGTGTATGGTTGATGTTTTTTTGTTATTGAATTAATATCAAACCAAATATTATCGAAACAAAATATGGGAATACAAGGAAGGAAAAGAAATGTTGAATAGAGAATGGCTCGAAAATGTTTCCTACGATATGTAAAGAGGGCATTAGGATATTTATATTAGGGGCTTTGGAACATGCAAGTATGATGGTTTGACTTTTTGTATTTTATTTTAGGTGTGGCATATGCATAGATCAATGAGGCGTGTGTTCATTAATTTACAATTGCTTAAGCTTCTGATTTTATTAGATTTGCACGTGCAAGTAGCTTCCAAGAAGAAGGCTACATAGTCAGTAGTCAGTAAGTTAGGATTTCAGATATTATTGACATCCAATTTTTTTTACGGTATAAATCAATCATCAAGTTTTAAATTTTTTTATCAATTTGAAACAATTAGCTTTCGAAAAAAATAAATATATTTTTCTCAAGCAAATTTTTAATTTTTTAAATTTATTTTAAGAGTTATTATTCTTAATTATTTCAGTTTGATAATATTAGAAGCTCTTTAATTAATTTGTATAATTCGTCGTGTAGTTAAATTAGTCAATTGAATTCAGTTTGATTACTTTAATTGGCTAAAATTGCAGTCAAATTGGTCAATTTCTAAACCTTAAACCCCCACCTTGAACCCATTTTCAGCCTTCATCTTGGACCAAATTCCAGCCCAATTCATATATCCGACCCAGCCCAATTTTAATCCCTGACCCGGCCCACTTCCCCTTTTATTTTCAGCCAAATATAATATATATATATATATATAGCGCTTGGGGGCCACACGCCCCCCAAATTCCCTTTTCTTTTTCATTTTTTTCCCTCAACACGTGATTATCTTTCTCTCCCCATCCGCCTTCTTCTTCCTTATCAACAAACAATGAATCCGAACCCAGACAACGCCAAAATCACACCTCAAGTTCCTCCCTCAACCCAGTACATACGTGTCCCTGTCTCACTGCAACGTGTCTTCATCTCCTCTCTCCCATGTCCTTGGCCTCAGTCGATGGCTGAGATGAACAATCCGTTGGATTTTCCCAACGGATTTCATTCCTCCTTATCAGATTTTCGAATTTCAAATTGAGAAAGGAGAATCGACCCCCATTTTCCCAAAATGACCTTTGATTTTTCTTCCGATTTTAAGCCCTAATTTGGGGCTATATATACGGATTGTTCTTCACCATTTGAGTGGTGATTCTTGGGTCGAATTTCCCCCACAAAAAAGCATATATAAATTTCCAAAAAATTCACACAGTTTTAAAGCCAAAATTGTTGGTGTTGAAACAAAGAAAGCATAGACGACGCTCCTGTTTAGGTGGTGGAAGTGCTTACCAGCTCATCGTCCCAATTCGTTGCATCCAAAAAGGTAACCCCTTTTGATCTTATTACTACTCTCCTCCTCTCCTCCTATTTCTGGTTGATTTAGTTGATTCGACTGTGTTCTACTTGCTGGAAAATTTTGAAACGTTCTTCATGTGACTGAAATGTGCTAGTATATTACCAAAATACAACCAGTCTAGTATTTCTCTTGTTTGTTCGCATGATTTGAATTAGGCCTTTGGTTGCTTGTTCTGGTTTGCTGGAAATTACTAAATGTTTTCGTGTCTTTCTGGTTGTATTCTTACTCTTGTGTAGTTAAAGGACTGGTCTATACACTCATAGTCAAAATTTGTGTTGTCTGAATGTATACTGCTATGCTTATCGCGTTCAGAGTCAGTGAAGATAAGGAAGTACGTTTCATTCTATTCTGTCTCCTCGTCTCTGAAATCACATGTTATTGGTGATAGTATCCTTGTGTTGTTCTAAATCGTGACGAGTTGATGCTATGGTGTTGATGATTACTGGTTGTTAAGACATTTTCCGAAATTGAAGGTTCATTTTTGAGTTATAAAGGTCTCGTTTTAATACTGGTTTCACGCTTCTATTTGAGGCTTTGTCGTGTTTGGTCGATTTCAATTTTTTTTTAGTTAAATGGCGCTTTAAAATGGCTGTTTGAGTTACCCTATTTCAGTTCTATTGTTTTCAAATATGTCAAGATATTAAGTTGTTATTATGTCATCTTGTTTCAGTCTTTTGCTAGATGTGTTCGCTTTTAATGGTTATCAATGATCTAGATGTAAAGATGAGATGCTGACTTGTCTCTTAAGTTGATCTCCTTCTCTGTCTCTATCATCAAATCTATCTCAATCTCCATCAGATTTATTAAGATTATTATTAGATGAACACAACCTGTGAACCCATGTTTTCTTGGTTGAGTTCATCTTGCAT
>JAOTQJ010000002.1:4972206-4985152 GCA_025642045.1 Solanum sejunctum | reverse complement strand
CTCAATTTGCACACTTTCTCCCCCTGAGCAACAAACCCTGGTGGTTGCTCCATATAAACTTCTTCTTGCAAATCACCGTGAAGGAATGCATTTTTCACATCTAATTGATATAAAGTCCAACGGAAGCGAGAGGCGAGAGAGATAAGTACACGAACAGAGGGAATTTTGGCTACGGGAGAGAATGTCTCATCATAGTCAATACCATAAGTCTGAGTGGACTTTAGCAATAAGATGAGCTTTCAATCGTTCAATAGTGCCATCAGTATGATACTTGATGACAAATACCCAGTGATAACCCAAAACTTATTTGCCTGGAGGTAAAGAAATAAGATCCCATGTCATATTGGCATGTAAAGCCTCTATCTCTTCAATCATACCATGAGTCCAACCAGAATGAGCCAAGGCTTTCAGTACTGTATGAGGTACGAAAATAGAGGAAATGGAAGACACAAAGGAAAATATATTTGTAGAAAGATTAGCATAGGATACAAAGTAAGACAGAGGATATCGACTACCTGCACGTGATCTGGTATGATGAGCAATAGGACTCACTAAAGATTCAGTATTCTCAGGGTCATTAGGACCGGAGACTTTAGCAGATGGTGGTGGAGCGTGATGTTATGGATTAGGTTGTGCCAGAATATCATCTCTTGGAACTACTTGAGGTTGACTTATATATACTTGTAAAGGGAGTGGCTCTAAGAAGATAGGAGCATTGTCTACGTTATTCGGCTCAGTTGGCTCGTTTGAGGTGAATAATCTGATGTGAGAGAAGTAGATGAAGATGTGGAATTATAATAGGGTTTGTTCTTAAATAAAGTCACATCAGCAAAGACGATAACCTGACGCCAACTAGGACTATAACAAACATATCTCTTTTGAGTGCAGGAGTAACCAACAAATACATATTTTTCAACATAAGGTGACAATTTATCGACTCCGCGTCCTAGAGAATGTACAAAAAAAATACATCCAAATATACGAGGATGAATAGACCAAAGGGGACGATCTGGTTGAAGAACAGTATAAGGAGCAACACCTTTCAACACAGATGAGGATAGACGATTAATGATATAACATGATGTTAGAAGTACATAACCTTAAAAATATTTTGGCATATTTGTATGAAGAAGTAAACAACGAGCAACATCCAATAAGTGACGATTCTTGCACTCTGCAGCCCTATTTTTTTGAGAGGCATGAACACATGAACTTTGGTGGAGAATTCCACGCGACTCCAAAAAAGGAATAAACTGAGAAGTTGAAAAGTACTCACGAGCATTATCAATATGTAAGCATTTAACTGAAACACTATATTGATTAAGAATTCCATGATAAAAGACTGAAAATGAATGAAAAACTTCAATACGATCTTTTATTAGATATAACCAAGTTGTGCGACTATAGTCGTTAATAAAAGTTATAAAATATTTGACTCTAAAAGAAGACACATGACACGGACCCCAAACATCAGAGTGGACTAACTCAAAGGGTTTGAAAACTCAACTTTCATTGCGAATGAAAAAAGATGCATGGTGATGTTTACCTAATTGACATGTGGCACAATGAAACTTAAGACTGATGGTGACAGGAATGATAATTGTTGAAGAACATATATTGATGGATGACCAAGGCGATAGTGAAGTTGGTAAGCATTTGTAGAGTGTTTAGCAGTAGCGGCGAGTGCCAGATTCTAATCCAATTAATGAAGACCCCAGACTCACACCCACCACTGATCCAGCGTGCAGTCTTCCAATCCTAAAATATACAAGGTGTAGGGGAAAATAAGGCAAGACAGTCAAGATCACGAGTAAGAGAGCTAACGGATAACAAACTATATGGAAAGTTGGGTACATAGTAAACAAAAGGTAAAGACATAGAGGTACTCAAAGATACAAAACCTGTACCGGCAACTTTGGATCTAGAACCATCAGCTAAGGTGATGGTAGTAGAAGGACTGGGAGAAGTTGTGGAAAGAAGTTTTTGATCTCCAGTCATATGATGAGTAGCACCAGAATCAATGATCCAATGACGAGAAGCCGTAGACATAAGACAAGTAGGATCAGGATTATGGCCTTTTTCTAAAGTGGTCACTGTACTTTGAGGATTGCTAGAATGTCAAAGTGGATCAAGGCATCATAATCTTCTTGAGATAAAGAAATCATATGGTTTCCATCAATGGATGTCTGAAGGGCACGATTGTTCGGACAAAGTTCTGGATGCAGACTATAACAAGTATTAATCTTGTGTCCTGGATTATTGCAATAAGCATAAACTATACAACTACGATCGGTAGTTCTTCCACCATTCCATGATCCTGTTCGTCCACCAGCAGGTGTATGATCATGACGACATCCACGTCCACATCTATTTTGTTCAGAATTAACCACCATAGCACTAGTTTCTGAAAGAGATAGAGTGGAATCTTGAGCAAGAAAATGAACAATTCGGAAAAAAAATTCTTCACTGGATGGAAGTGTTCCCTGAGAAGTGATTTATTGACGAAAAGATTTGAAGTTAGGTCCCAAACTTTTCAGGAACAACATAACAAGCATATCTTCTTGGCGTTTGTTAAGTTCTGTAGGGTCTCTAGAATAAGGAAGATAAGATTTTAGCCGTTGCGTGAGAGTAGTAAATCTGGAGTATTAATCAGCAGTGGTCATGGTTCTAAGTCGCAGTTTAAATAACTCCTCCCAAACATCACAAACCCTGCTTATATTATATTTCCTAAAATAGATAAGTTCACACTTATCCTAAATTTCTTTGGTTGTATCACATTCTATAAACTGATCACGAACGGCGATATCCATACTGCCCCACATCATAGTACAAATGTTAGCATCAATGGAATCCCATGTGGCTAGTGTTGATTGATCATGTCCATCTGGTCGCTTGTCTACCAGAAAGCTAAGTTGTTGTATAGCCATGAGATACTTGTGAATCACCTTGGACCAAGAAGGATAATTTTTACCATTGAACTTGACCAAATTAACTTGCAAAGAGGGAAAAACAAGAGCAGATAGTGTTGGAGTAGGCTGAGGAGCAATCTGTGCTGAAGTAGTCTGAGGAGGAACAGATTTATCTTCTTCCATGGTGGCTGAAAATTAGTGATAGAAAAAAAGAAAGTAGTGACGGCAGTGAGCAGCGGCCAAAAATAAGTGGCAGACGATGGCGGGCGATGACAGGCAGCGGTTGGAGACAGGCAAAGGCGGTGGCCGAAGATACTATCGTCGGTAAAATATAATCATCGAAAATAATTTAGATAATTCTTAAATGTAAATCTTGATTTCTAGTGCGAAAGATCCGTTTAAAGGCAATCGTAGAGCATACGTCAAAGAAAAATATTTAAGAATGTCTCATGGCTCTGATACCATGTTGAAACATATAAAGGACATATAAAAGATATATTTCTAAGAGTTATTTTACATTGTACAAGTGAAGCCCTTTATATAGGCTAGAAGAAAGAGTATGATGTTTAACTTAAACCAATGTGGGATATATTTCCTTTCCCACTTCTATACAAATAACAATAAATATCATAACTCATTAGAAAACTCAATAGAATTAGGCTAGAACTCAATTCAAACTCTTAAATGACAGAGTTAGATGTAAGGCACATGAACGAACTCAATCCAATGTTATGATTAGTGGTACATACATAGAAGGTCGTTGTCCAAGAAAACCTCAAAGAACTTTGGTTGAAGTGCTTGAACCCTACCTTTTCTCCTCTCCAATCCTTGCTATCAAAATATTCTAAATGTAAATGGGAGAAAAGTCACACAGGGCACTGATAACCGATCTAAATTAGTCTCAAAACATCAGAGTTTTGATTTGAAAAAGGTGAAAAAATACCAAATTATCCCTCATTGAAATTGGATCAGGGCAATTTCGGGCCATATACCTTTTTATGGTCTGTGAAAAAGTTCCATGAAAATAAGAAAAATCTTGGCTTTTGAGGGTTGCCTTCTATGGAAACAATATGGATTGTTAAGTGTTTTACCAATCATATAGGGCTACAAAAAAGGGGCTCTGGTCATCTCTTGGGTCTTGGATCTGTGGGACCTTCTACGATCTATCGACCCTTTCAATATCATAAACGGTGTTGTGATAAGGCTCCTAGAGAAGGGTCCTAGGGCCAAGGTGTATGGGGCCTCTACCGTCTATAGAAAGATTCGTGGACCTTGCCTTCAAGGGAAGGCAACCAAGGCAGGTCTTCCACGAAGCCTTCTACAAGTCATAGAGGGCTTTCATGGAAGTCACCTGGTAACAATTTTCTAACTTTTCCCTAGACTCTTTGGATATGTCTAGAGTAGAATACTTGGGGGTGTTGCAAACGTGGAGACACTGGTTTTAGATTTCATGGGATTCTTCTTTGGAGCTAACACGAAAAACAACACAAGTGGATTTTATTAGCTTTGTGGAGTTCACAATTAAATTTAACATTTTAGTTGATAAATATCTCAGGTTTAAGATAAATGGTCAGAGAACACCTTATGTTATACATTAAAGATCGTTTTAATCAAGCAAAATATATTAAGAGCCAAAATGAATAATTTATTTATATATAACGGACCACATCAATCAAATGAAATATATTAAGAATCAAAATATCGTATTATCCATATATTAAGGACTATTTTAGTTATTTTCTCGGATTAACTCACATGATAACCAAAAATTAGTTAGGGATATAAGGAGCCAAAAATAAGAAAAGAATATCCTTATTCTCTCTCCAAGAAGTAACCAACGGCTCACATTTTCAATTTCATCCACAAAAAATCATCTAAATTCTATATGTACCAGCTCTCATCCTCATCTTCCTCATTCAATCAACACGCATAGAGCTAGCCATGGCTTCTTCATCTTCTCTCACTCTCTCTCAAGCTATCTTTTCTCCTTCTCTCCCTCGCCATGGCTCATCTTCTCCTTCTCTTTCTTTCCCCACTTTCTCTGGCCTTAAATCCACCCCTTTCACTTCCTCCCACCGCCGTGCTCTTCTTCCTTCCTCTACTTCCGTCACTAAACAACATCTTTCTGTTCGGGCATCCGCAGCTGTAGAGACTTTAGAGAAAACTGATGCTGCCATTGTTGAGAAATCTGTCAACACTATCCGATTTTTGGCTATTGATGCTGTTGAAAAGGCGAATTCTGGTCATCCGGGTTTACCCATGGGATGTGCTCCAATGGGTCATATTTTGTATGATGAAGTTATGAAGTACAACCCGAAGAATCCTTACTGGTTCAATCGTGACAGATTTGTTCTATCTGCTGGACATGGTTGTATGCTGCAATATGCTCTTCTTCACCTTGCTGGTTATGACTCTGTTCAGGTCTAATTCTTCTTAGCTTAACGAGCTCGTCTCATCTTAGCTTTGATGTTTGGTGGTTTATATGGTATTGATTGTTGGAAATGTTTTCAATAAAGGGAAAATCGGATTATGATTTAAATTGGAACACGACATTTTTCATATTCATTGTACCTGTCTGATCATCTTTTTGGTACTACTAATTGATTAGGAAGAGGATTTGAAAAGTTTCCGTCAGTGGGGTAGCAAAATGCCCGGTCACCCGGAGAACTTTGAGACACCTGGTGTCGAAGTCACCACTGGTTAGTATACTTTTGTATGTCTGTAGTTTGATACTACTGATTTGTATTATGAATCATCGTGCTATACATTAGGTTCCAAAGTTTGATTTTGTGTCAGTATAACTGATTGTAATTGTTTATTTGTTGTTAGGTCCTCTGGGGCAAGGTATTGCAAATGCTGTTGGCTTGGCCCTTGCAGAGAAGCACTTGGCTGCTCGGTTTAACAAGCCAGACGCTGAGATTGTTGACCACTACACGTAAGAGTGTTTTCATGCTCCCAGGATTGTTTTTCATTTCGTATAGTCTAGTTTGAATAATTGGCAATGGTTGTTGGCTGTTCAGATATGTTATACTTGGTGATGGTTGCCAGATGGAGGGTATCGCAAATGAAGCTTGTTCCCTTGCTGGCCATTGGGGACTTGGAAAGCTGATTGCTTTGTATGACGATAATCACATCTCCATTGACGGGGACACAGAAATTGCTTTCACTGAGGATGTCTCTGCTCGTTTTGAGGCTCTAGGATGGCACGTGATCTGGGTGAAGAACGGTAACACAGGTTATGATGAGATTCGTGCAGCCATTAAGGAAGCCAAAGCTGTCAAAGACAAACCTACCATGATCAAGGTCTAATATACACTTGACAACCTTATGCGTGAATTAAAAATCAAAAAGAACATACATTGCCTTTTGTACTATATAGATAACAACCTTTAACTGTTCTTTTCTCCTGACAGGTAACTACAACCATAGGTTTTGGCTCCCCTAACAAGGCAAACTCTTATAGTGTGCACGGAAGTGCACTTGGAGCAAAGGAAGTGGAGGCAACTAGAAATAACCTGGGATGGCCTTATGAGCCTTTCCATGTGCCTGAAGATGTGAAGAAGTACTGTAACATCTTCTTTTCTTAGTTTATTTTACCATTTGCAGTCACTTATATTGGTATTATATGCAGTCATTGGAGTCGTCATACATCTGAGGGTGCTGCCCTTGAAACTGAATGGAATGCTAATTTTGCTGCATATGAGAAGAAATACACAGAGGAAGCTGCAGATTTGAAATCCATCATTACTGGTGAACTACCCGCTGGCTGGGAGAAAGCTCTTCCTGTGAGTGATTGTTGTCTCCTCCTTATATTTCAACCCAACTGTTACTGCTCTTTTCTATAGACTATCTTTATAACAGTCCTTAGCCTTTCATCGGGATTTCCTAAGTTTTTTTCTACTGTAACAGGCGAGAGCTTTTCATCAATGATTTTTTGATGTTTCCTGAACATATGGCCCTAATTCATACATTTTCTTGAAATAACTATTTTAGCACAACTGCTGTTAAGTACAGTTTTTCTCTAATGTATTGTTGCTAAAAACTGATAATCTTTGTATCTTTTGCAATGTTGAATTTGTCTTAATCATTTACTTGCATGTTTCTTGATCTCAGACTTACACTCCCGAGAGCCCAGCTGATGCCACAAGAAACTTGTCACAACAAAACCTTAATGCTCTTGCCAAGGTTCTACCTGGTTTCCTTGGTGGTAGTGCTGATCTGGCATCATCAAACATGACTCTCTTGAAAATGTTTGGTGACTTCCAGAAGAACACTCCAGAAGAGCGTAATTTAAGGTTTGGTGTTCGTGAACATGGTATGGGAGCCATATGTAATGGGATTGCTCTACACAGCCTTGGCTTGATTCCCTATTGTGCTACTTTCTTTGTGTTCACTGACTACATGAGAGGAGCCATGAGAATTTCAGCCTTGTCTGAAGCTGGAGTTATTTATGTTATGACTCACGATTCAATTGGTCTAGGAGAAGATGGGCCAACCCATCAACCCATTGAGCACTTGGCAAGTTTCCGCGCCATGCCCAACATGCTCATGTTCCGTCCAGCAGATGGCAACGAGACAGCAGGAGCTTACAAGGTGGCTGTCCTCAAGAGGAAGACACCATCAACCCTTGCCCTCTCTCGTCAAAAGTTGCCACAACTTGCTGGAACTTCTATTGAAGGAGCAGCAAAGGGTGGCTACATTATATCAGACAATTCTTCTGGCAACAAACCTGACGTCATTTTGATTGGCACTGGCTCAGAGTTAGAAATTGCTGCCAAGGCTGCTGATGAACTAAGGAAAGAAGGAAAGGCAGTGAGGGTTGTTTCCTTTGTTTGTTGGGAGCTTTATGATGAACAATCAGCTGACTACAAGGAAAGTGTCCTTCCAGCATCTGTTACGGCTAGAGTTAGCATTGAAGCTGGATCCACATTTGGGTGGCAAAAATTTGTTGGAGCTAAAGGAAAAGCCATTGGGATTGACAAGTTTGGTGCCAGTGCTCCTGCTGGAAAGATATACCAAGAGTATGGTATTACAGCAGAGGCTGTTGTAGCTGCAGCTAAAGAAGTTTCTTAGGCAATGTACATTACAATTCTTGGTTGCTGGTGATCTATGAATTTATTTCATTAGGTTATGAGATGGGCGATAATGATCGAAATGACATCAAATGGATAATAAATCCAAGATTAGGATAGAATTTAGGCACATTGATGTTCCTAAAGTTGTACACTACATATGTTGAGTGTGTAATTTCATCTGCTTCATCGATAAAGATGTTGCTTTCACAATTGGAGTTTCATGTGTTTCTGGCAATGCGATTTTTGTTTTTCTTCATTTTGATCCATTTGGGGCATTCTGATAACAAAAAAACAATTGTACTTTGCAGGCTAGCTTGATGATATGTTGAAAGGGAGGAAATTCCACATAGGTCAATTTTCTACAAAATCAGATTTGCTCATGTACACATTTTCCTTCATATTTTGGATGGTTGAAAAGGGTTATCCACCTTAAGGCTGCTTGTTTGGATTTTGGTTTATAGCCATTGAAAAAAATCATAGAAATCTCATCCCTTAAATCAAATGTGAGTCTTTATAAACAACAAAATGTATGTGGCCCCTACCAAGGGTTGGATGATGGAGAATTTAGCTAATGATTGTTGTTATGAGCTTTTCTTTGTGGTGGCTAAAATTTCTAGCTCCAAACTGCCTATCTTCATTATCTTCTCCCCTTTTCTTGAGTGATAAATTTGTGAAAGTTATGGGTCCTTCAAACTACTTTTGTCTAGTTTGTTTCTCTTTTTGTTGTTTTAGACAACTACTAGGCTATTAAAGATGCCCTCCCTTCAATTAGGATAATGTTTGTAGCTTTAGAATTCTGTGGATTATTTCATGGAATGTGCATTGCCTTTTATTCCTACATATACTCCTTTTTTTCCAATTTTTTGACCTACTTTCTTTTTTAGTCTATTTAAAAAAGCATAAACTATTTTTAAGTTTTAATTTTAATTTTTCACATGATATGTTGATATATTTTTAATTTAGAAATGCAGAATGCCAAATCAAAATAGGTCAATTAATTTAAAACTAGGGAGTACAAAATAACTTTATCCAGCAAATTTCAAAATAAGTAGCTAGATTTGTTTGCCTCTACAAATTTGATCTTGGTATCCCATGATTTTCATTCTTAACCGCTATTCTATTTTTCAATATAGGAAAATGCTATTGGTATTTTTGCCAAGATCCCATTTATAATTGACTCTTTTACAGTATATTGTGAATTGGGAGCTAAAACTTCCTGAGAATCTTGAGGCCAATAATATTTTTTAGGGTAAAGGGCAGTTTGGGTGTCTGAATTATTATTTTTTCCAATTTTAAACCTCATGTTAAATAACTAAGCATATTAGACTTTCCATTAATTCATATGCGCCATCTTCCTTCGTAAGCCAAATGTTAAATAATTAACAGCATCACATGTTCAAATTCAAAATCTATTACTCAAACTAGCCATGGAGCTTGGATAGGGTTTCTCAATTGGAGCTTTTCATGGCCTTTTGCCTCTAAAAGTGTTTTTCCTTCTCAATGTCCGACCATCAGGAGGTAAGGATAAAATTTTTATATACTCTATTCTTTTCAAATTTTACTTGTGAGATTATGCTGAATGCGTTTTCATTATTGTTCAATTTAAAAAATAAATATTAAAAGTAATGAAGAAATATGAGACCTGAATCCCTCGCCTTCAACCATTGTGTGATCATCTTCATGACTGATTTTTCTTAACATCAATAACATACCTAGTATAGTTCCACAATGAATTTTCCTAACTAGAAATCCATAAAAACTCTAGATACTTAGAGAACAAATCCATAAAAAATCTAAATCATAAACAATTATATACAAATAGTTTAAGTGGTCACGAAAGTCATTAGTAGCCATAGCAACATTCAAATACAGGATAAAATAATGTAATAACTTGTCCATGAAAAGTTCCAGCCACCATTAGAACAACCACCATGGGAAGCCACCATTGTTGAATTCAACAATGGCTGCACAACCCATTTGTTCAAATAAAGGCTGTGCAAATTTTTCAAAGTTGGTCACCATTTTTGAAAATAAAGTCTTCTTGTTCACACCTGAAAATTTACTATAAATAGAGGTGCAATCCTCATTTGTAAGACATCATCAAGAATACCAAGATAAGAGTGTATTGTGTGAATCTAAGAGTTTTTTTGTAATCTATTCTTGTAAGTAATAAATGAAATTTTTCTCTCAAATTTATGTTTACCAACGCTCAATTAATCCTTTGGCCTCAACAAGTGGTATCAGAGCGAAGTTAGAAGCGTTGGTTGAGTTTTCCGGGGAGAGGTCGAATTTGGATTTTTTGAATTTTATTCAAAATCCAATTCTGAGTGCACCATTGGCTTCATCTTGTCGAATTGAATCCAATGCACCAAACGACGACCTAATCAGAGCTCAAATGAGCCCGAAAATTGCAGTCAAAGTTTGGTCAACGATGCCAAAGTTTCGTCGGAGAAGACGACATTGTTCACCAGAGTTCTGCCTGAGAATACGATACTGTTCGTCGGAGTGGCACCGGAGAACACGATCGGAAACACTGTTCATTGTCGGAATGTACAATAATTTTGAAAATTACAAATTGATCTCTCTAATTTTCTAAAATTTTAGTTTGGTCCCTCAACTTTTAAGAATTTTTAGAGTGGCCCCTGATCCTTATGAAATTGCAGTGGGACCTCTGATTTTTATAAAATTATAGTTTGGTCCCTAAAGTTTTTAAAATTATTATTTTGCCCCATAGTAGAATTTTGGCCTCGAAGTGTCAATTCCACCTTTTTTGACCGTTCCAGACTTAACGGTGAGCTCCATTTTTCAAGCAACCTCGTTTTGGTGAATTAAGCTATTGTAAGGTGATAATGACCACAAAAGAGTCAACATTATCTTCCGGAGCAGTACGCAGCCAAAGAACAAGGGTGAAGAAACATTAGTTACTATTCTTGAAGATGTATTTTATTATTCAACCCATAATGAGACATGCCTTCACGTCTCAAGAGAAGATACAGAATGGGTGGTAGATACTGCAGCAACCTACCACGTTACTCCACATAAGGAATACTTTACAACGTACAAAGCTGGAGACTTTGGAGCTGTAAAGATGGGAAATTCAAGTTCCTCTAGGATTGTAGAAATTGGTGATGTCCATATAAAGACAAGTTCCGGGAGTACAATCACTTTGAAGGATGTTTGCCATGTGCCAGATTTTCGGCTGAATCTTCTTTCAGGTATAGCTCTTGACAAACAGGGCTATGATAATCTTTTTAGTAAAGGCATATGGAAGTTGTCAAGAGGTGCTATGACAGTTGCTCGAGGACGTATTTGTGGCACGTTATACAAAACTCATGTGAAGATATTCACAGACAGCCTCAATGTAGTGGAAAATGAGGCTTCTCAAAATTTATGGCATCAGAGACTCTGCCACATGAGTGAGAAAGGGTTATCTACCCTGATAAAGAAGGAGCTTATCAATATAGACAAGGATGCTGCACTAGATCCTTGCAATCATTGTTTGTTTGGTAAGCAACATAGAGTCTCGTTTAATTCCTCTTCAACGAGAAGATCAGAATTACTCAGTCTGGTACACTCTGATGTTTGTGGTCTCTTAGAGGTTAAATCACTCGACGACAATTAATATTTTCTAACATTCATTGATGATGCTTCTCGAAAGGTGTGGGTGTATTTCTTGCGAACGAAGGACCAGGTGTTTGATTACTTCAAACTATTCTATGTCATGGTAGAATGTGAGACAGGAAAGAAGTTGAACTGTCTTCGATCCGACAATGGAGGTGAATACTCTTCCAGGCAGTTCGATGCCCATTGCAGATCATATGGCATCCGACATGAGAAGACGGTCCCACACACCCCTCAACAGAATGGTGTAGCTGAAAGAATGAACCGAACAATCATGGAACGTGTTCGGAGCTTGCTTAGTATGGCTAAGCTGCCAAAGCCATTCTGAGGAGAAGTAGTCAAAACCGCCTGTTACTTGATCAACCGATCTCCATCAGTACCATTGGATTTTGAAGTTCCAGAGAAACTTTGGTCTGGAAAGGATCCATCATACTCCCACTTGAAAGTATTTGGGTGTTTGGCGTACGCACATGTATCCAAGGAGCTCAGGAAGAAGCTAGATGCAAGGACCACTCTATGCATTTTCATTGGCATGGATATGAAGAATTTGGATATAAGTTATGGGATCCAAAGGAGAAAAGGTAATCAGAAGTAGGGACGTGTGAAAGCCAGACAATTGATGACATTGAAAACTTTATAGTGTCTCAGAGGATAAATGTTGTAGATCAGAATCCAGAAGCAGCAACAGAACCATTCATGAGAAATGGTGAAATTGTGCCAGAAGATATGCTAGAAATAGAAGACAATGAGAAAAGTGACAGTGCTAAGCAGGGGGAGCCACAACCCCGTCTGTCAGACGTTCCACGACCATTACAAGGTCAAGATGATGGTGGATCTCCTCAAATTATTCCAGAAGTTTCATAGATCTGAATGAGGTCGGATTCCATTAAGTAGATATACAGAATCCGAGTACCTTCTACTTACTGAAGATGGAGAACCAGAGAGTTTTCATGAAGCAGTATCTCATTAGGACCAAGAAATCTGCAAGGATATCTTGTATCAAAAGTATTCCTATCATGTGATTGTACAGGCAGCATGTCCTGTTAGGAAATAATGGCGGTGCAAGATGAATTGGCAGATCAAATGGTGTGTACAAGGCCAGATATTGCTCACGCAGTGGTAAGGGTGAATCATTTTCGGTCCAACCCCGGGAAAGAGCATTGGGAGGCAGTAAAGTGGATTCTTAAGTACCTTAAGGGTACAATGAAATTATATTTTTGCTACAGTGGAGTTGAACCAATTTTAGAGGGCTATACAGATGCAAATATGGCCGGAGATCTTGATAGTAGAAAATCTACTTCAGGATTCATTTTCACTTTTGCAGGGGGAGCTGTTTCATGG
>JAOTQJ010000002.1:4928535-4949219 GCA_025642045.1 Solanum sejunctum | reverse complement strand
GAAGCTAATCCTAACTTGATGATTTTCTTGATGATTCTTGAGCGTTTATGTTTAGGAGAGAAGAGAGAGGATTTTGATCATGAAAATTGATGTTTTATACATTTTTGGGGACCATAAATAGACTCCCAAAGGTGTTAGGATAAAAATACCCTCAAAATATAAAGAAAAAACGTCATTAACTCATCCAGTGAGGGTCCGCGACGCGCTCCGGGCGCAGACTTTCGGACAGCTTTGCACCTCTCCACTAAAGTGGTCATAACTTTCTACTCCGAACTCTGATTAATGCGAAATTAGATGCGTTGGAAAGCTAATTCGAATATCTTCGATTTGATATATTATAGGTCATCCAATTCATTATACTTTAAGAGATATGGTCATTTGAAGTTGACCCTTCTATCTACTCATACGAAAATTTAATTGCTAGAAATTCTTTGAACTTGGCTTGATGTAAAAGATCCCTTATGACTCTAAATCACACCTAATATATTTTAAATACTTATGAATTGAACCTAGAATGTATATACAACTTAAAAGTCATTGGTTTACCTAACTCATTATAAAATCTTATGTTAGAACTCAAACACTAAGAAAAATTTTAGCTTGGCTTCATACTAGAGGGTTCGTGTGACCTTAGATCTTCTCCAATTCTATTCCCACATTAAAAATTTGACTTTAACACTTACACTCAATTAAGAATCATTAACTAAAATATTATATCCTATGAAGAATGGCTTAGTCTTAGCTTAAAAAAAATTGGGGTGTTACAGCTAGCCCCTTCTAATTGGTCAAATAAATCATCAATACTTGGAAGAGTATACTTATTCTTGATGGTGACTCTATTGAGTTACTGATAGTCAGTACACATCCAAAGGAACCCATCCTTTTTTTTCACAAATAACACCAGTGCAACCCAAGGTGATTGGCTAGGCCTAATAAATCCCTTATCTAATAAGTCCCTCAATTGTTTCTTCAACTCTTTCAACTCCGCTGGGGCCATATGATAAGGGGGAATAGAAATGGGTTGAGTAGCAAGGAGGCCAAAGTCTATCCCCCTTTCGGTAGAAACAACGGGAAGGTCATTTGGAAAGATATCAAGAAACTCATTTACAACTGGAACTGACTCTATGGGAAGGACTTTAGACTCCACATCGCTAACCCTTATGAGATGGTAAAGACACCACTTAGACATCAACTTATGGGCTTTAATGCAAGAGATCAATCCACCCTTGACCACCAAATCTTGACTCTCCCACTCAAGGACGGGTTCATTTGGAAATTATAATTTGACTCTATGGGTTCTACAATCAATAAAAGCATAGTATGCATCCAAACAATCCATCCCAAGAATAATATCAAAATAAACCATGTCTAACTCAACAAGATCACAAGGTAACATTTTATACAAGACACAAATAGGACAACTTCTATAAACTTTTCTAGCAACAATAGGTGCACCAATAGGAGTAGACACCCCATATGACTCATGCAACAACTCGGGGTCAATATGGAATTTTTTTGCAACAACGGGGGTAATAAAATAAAGAATGGTACTCAAAATCAATGCATACACATCAAAGTCAAAGATTTTCAACATAGCAGTAACAACATCGGGGACTTCATCAACCCCTTGCCTCTCATGCAAAGCATAGAATCGGTTGTGCCTTGGGGCACCATCTTATCGGCCACCTCTCCCCAATGGGACCATATTAGCACCTTGTAGACGAACCTCCTTGTCCTTGTTGCGATTTAGAGGGTAATCTATCACCTTATGCCCTATTAACCCATAACCATAACAACCACCAGTATTTCTCAAGCAGGGCCACTATGACCCTTACCATACTTCGAACACACATCAATAGGAGACACACCCCTCATACCATAGGCCCTCGAAAGATCATTTGCAACCCTCTTTTGAAATAAATGAGAAGACCCTTGGCCCTTATGGAACCGACCACCCTTTTAGATCTTACTCTTAAAATAGGCCCTCTTGGAGTCATAACCCCTTCTCTTCCTCAATTTATCCTCTTCCATTTATTCTGCGTAGGTCATCAAATGGGACAAGTCCATATCACCAATCAACATGGCGGACCGGCATTCTTTACTCACTAAGTAGGATACACCCATCACGAACTTGTTCATTCTCGACCTTGGGTCGGCAACCAAGTAAGGAGCAAACTTTAAAAGTTGGTTAAACTTGAGGGCATATTCCCTCACATTCATTGACCCTTATCTCAAATTCATAAATTTCACCAATTTAGCTTCCGTAAGCTCAAGAGGGAGGAACTGATTAAGGAAAGCCACTTTAAACTCTTCTCAAAGCACCACATAGTTGACTCCCTTCTCTTCTTTCAATTGGTTATACCATATTTGTGCTACCCCTTTAAGTTGGTAGTACACCAACTCTGCCTTTTATTCAAGCCTCACACCCATGATAGCCAATATCTTATAGACATCATCAATGAATTCTTGAAGGTCCTCATCTACCTCTGACCCATAGTATTCTGGGGGATTCATTCTCATGAAGTCTTTCACCCGAGAAGCCAGTGTAGGAGTATGAGGGTCTTAGGCCCCTTGATTGGCTTGATTAGCTACAACTTATGCAAGCAAAGTAAGAGCATTCCTAAGCTCTCCATTAGTCGGTTGCTCCTAGGGTGTGCAGGCGCATCTTCCCCTTGTATTAGGCATGATCTAGAATAACAAAGAACAATCGTTAGGGGAAAAAAATTACTTCAACTCTATCGCACGACTTAGAACATGAAAAAGGGAAATATTTTCTAAAATGTCTCATAGCCTCCTACTCATAGTTGTGGTGCACAACACAACCATGAATAAGACTCTAATAAATGCGGTATGTTGGACTCTGAGGATCTAACAACCTAGTACTTTGATACCACCTTTGTCACGACTTAAGCCTAGGTCCTAGACGTGGTCGGCGAATGGAGAACTCGGAGGAACCCCAAACAAGCCTCGTATCATATTATTACATATCATTGGTTGTGGAAGTAATAAAATACAACAAGAAGTAGTAAATTAGGACAATCAAGGCTAAGGGAACATTTTTATATCATAACATAAAGGAACAATAGAGTCAAGACTCAAAGCATAGATACATAATATGTCCAATAATACCTCTACTATATAGATAAGAGTGGGGGCTACAACAAGCAACCGGGCTCAAGCTCATAGTCAATACATAATATAAAAGAAAGATAGTCTTAGTACATAACAAGAGATCATAAGCAACGTCCCCGGAATAGAGGACTCACCATAAACTGAGAGACAAACATACTAGCAGAATGGAGAAGGAGGAGGATCAAGCGTTGCTCCAGTTCCTACATGGTGATATCATGTAGGCATAGAGTATGCCTTAGTATGTTTGAATGTACTAAGTATGTAGGATGCAATGCAATAATTGATAGGCATCATAATCAAAATGCATAATTACGCAATAGGTGAGCATATGGCAATATGACATGCATGGGAGGATGCTTGAAGTAAATTATACTTTCATAGAGCATAACACATGTGTAGAGAGTGACCATTCTTAGTGCAATCCAAGGCCTAACGCCGCCTTGGAGAGGCGCATGAGGTACAAAATCTCTTCATGAGGTTGATAGAGTACAAACCCCCTAACGAGTTGATTGGTACAAACCCCTAACATGGTTAATGGATTACAAAACCCCCAACAAGGTTGATGGAGTACAAACCTCCCAACAAGGTTGATGGTTACCAACCCTCAACAAGGTTACCTGGGCTACCAATTCCCGATCTAGGCGATCGAGGTACCAATCCCTCAATGGGTCACCCAATCCTACAACCCCCCGAGATAGGATTGGTCATCCCCAACACTATAGAGATAATATCATACATATATATATACATTCCTCCCATCATCATATAGTCATTTTAGCCATATAGTCCTCTCATCATCATATTCACACATTCCTTTCATTATCATATAGTCATCATATACATATATCAATTTCATCATCATATAATCATTCAACTCATAAGTCATGCATTGGACCTTCAATTCCTCAAAAATTCATAACTGGACATTTATCAAGCACTTAGAGAGTGTGCAGTGTTAGTGTAAAACCATGCAATTCAAGAGTGGAATCATGCTAGTAGATTTAATGTAAAACCTTCAATAGATACTTGGTAACACCATCAAGTAATATACATCAAAATGCTTCATCAAATCATACAATAGAGCTTAGATTCACAGCTCAAAATATGGTAAAACAGTCACAATTTCATGAACCCTAACATAGTGTCTAGTGATTTTCATAATAGATAAGACCCATAAATAAATCAACTTTAAATCATTCAATTTTGAGTGAAAGAGAGCTTAGGTATCATGGGTGAAAGGAACCCATAAAAGAAACTCACATACCTTAGCTTTGGAGATGAACTTGATAAAGATTGGAGATGAAGACTTGAAGTTTGAGAGGAAATCCTTAGATCCGGAGAGGTTTTGAGACTTTTGTTTAGGCATAAAATATTTGGCTAAGTATTTGAATGAGTATTGGGGAATGTTTTGAATGATATGAGGTTGAAACTGGCTAAGTATAAGTATTTTCACGTTCGGGAACACTTAGTCCCAAGTCTTAAAAATCTTGGACCAAAGTCAAAATTTGAACCAAAAATAACACTAGTGCGCGTCCTTGGCCCGTTGCGCCATGGGTGCGAAATACTCACTAAAAATATTTTTTTGGATCAAAATTGCTAATTGTTTGCTCTTAAATTGGTTTTGGACCAATTTTGCACTCAAAATGATCCCTTGAACAAGAATATGAACTCAGACTTTTGATAATCCGCACAAATTTTGAGATATATAAAAATTACAATTTTGGGCACTTCCGAGGCACACTTTCGAGCATTTTTTGGGGTCGTTTCAGTTAGTACGTTTGAATATACTAAGTATGCGGGCATGCATTGCTTATGACTTATCAAACCTGCATTTAATGTTAGATGACAAGGGCACATAATATAAAAAGAAGTATATATCAAAAGAAAGCAATATACGATATGCCATAAAATCGATGATGCATGATGTGCATAATGCTCAAATATAGTGGGGATATAACCTCAACCGACAGGAGTAAGACCAAGCGAGCTATTACTTGGAATAAATTCTGATGAAAATCCCTCACCGGTAAAGAGGTGATCTACTTGCCGAAGGTAAATCATACTTCACCTTACAAGAATACCACCCATTTCGTATGAAGCAACCTTCCTTACAGGAACACCACCAATTTCGAATAGGATTTACACATAATATAATATCATATTATACTTTACCTTACGGAAACAATACCCATTTCATATGAAGCAACCTTCCTTACGGGAACACCACTCATTTCGGATAGGACTCTCATAACTTGTGTTAGGTGCATAGTTCAAGGAAAGAGAGGGAACCCTCAATCCATTAGTGCTAAGTCGTCATTCCACAAGAATGTTTATAAATATACATAATTTCAAAAGAGTCAATAGTTATTTCAAATCCATTCAATGCACATTTGGGATCAAAAGTCAAACACCATTCATAAGAATTCATGCTTAGGCTCAAACGCCAAATCATAATTCCTAATATTCATACATAGAAATAGGTCATTCATATATACAAAATGGTGTAAGCACCCAAAATACTCAAAGAGTCATAATCAATAGACATATATGTGATCACATTCTTATGATAACCAATAGCTTACCCAAAATCATATAGGTAAACATAATTGAGATTAGCTCACTTCATAACTTTCATAAAATTCATTGTTCATGAATGCATATGCTATGGATGAGATTAGAATGGCATGGGTAATGTAGATTCAAACTAAATTCAATAATACATTATAAGATTCAAGTAAAAACTTAAGTAAAATTTACATTTAAAAACATAATATGTACTATTCATGCATAAATCAAACTTTGAAGGGAACATGCACATTCCTATTTCATAAATTCAATGTAAATAATCATAATAGGGCTTAAAGTAACTTAAAATCATAAATAAAGTACAGACCACACATAAATTGAATTTAGATAATCATAATAATAAAAACCTATATTTAAAGTAAGTTTAAATTCGTGAAAATTTGCTTGAAAGAGTTTTGATCTCCTTGATTGGAAGGAACCAAGGATTAAAACTCACATATCTTGCTTATGAAGATGAATTTGAGAAGAATTTAGCTTGAAGTTGAAACCCCAATTAAATCCTAGATTGAATCTTGAAGATGATACTTGGAGAGAATTTTGAGAATTTGATTATAGAAACTAAGGGTTAGTCCTGAAATGAGGGGTAAGAATTTGTATAGGAGAGGTTTAGGAATGTAAAAAGGGGTTTAAAGGTCCTAAAAACCTTGGGGATGGGTCAGAATATCAAAAACACCTCAATAAAATGCCCTTTTAAATTATATCTGGAGCTTGACACGACTAGCTTCATGGGTCATGAAGCTCTTCATGGTCCATGAAGGCACCCATCCCAACCCAGACAGGTTTTATGAAAAAGGGCATAACTCCTTGCTCTGAACTCAGAATGAGGTGAAACTCGATGCGTTGAAAAGCTAATTCAAAGAGCATTGATTATGATAGGTCGTGGGCCACCCAGTTCATTTTGAGTTAAGGGATATTCCTATTTAAAGTTGATCCTTCTAATGGTACTTGTGAAAAACTTAGCCAACGGAATTACTTTGAATTTGGTTTGATATAGAAGATCCATGATGGCCTTAAACAATATAAACAAGCTTGAATTGAGGGCTTGAAAGTGAACTTAACCTAAGTTTGAAGATTTCATACTTGGAAAAATTTGATGAAATCACCCATACGAGGAGTCACATGAGCCGTGTGAAGCCAAACGAGTCGTATATCCAACCGTGTCCCCCTCCTTAGAAAATTCTCACAATGAAGTTATGAGACAGTGATTTAACACTTAAAAAAATTTTATTTTGAAAGTCATACGAGAGGCCACACGGGCCGTGTCACTTCACACGAGCCCTGTACTTGGCTGTGTGACCATACTTGGTCCCAAAATTGTGGGATTTCAAGCCAAGGCCACCACACGGTCCGTGACGTGTCACACGAACTGTGAGGGTCCAAGTGCGATGTGTCTTAGTTTAAAACACCATGTTTTAGGTCCAAACATCCTCCAAAGGACAAGGGCTACTCCGTGGAGGCTCCACACGGGTTGTGTGACCTCACAGGGACTGTGAGGGCTCCCATGGAGTGTCACTTTGATCCAAAACGTTTTCAGAATCAAATTTCCATGCTCCATTGAGGTCGTACAAAGTTCCAGTCCCTACAGTTTTCTCAACATCTAAATATATATAATTGATTTCTATTTAAATAATAATAAATATATAAAATTTAAATAAAAATACTTAATTAATCTAGTATTATATTAATAAAATATTTTAAAAGTTTTATATGACACTTGGTGGTGGTGCTAACTAACAACAATGATTGTGTGTCAATTTTGAATAGTGTTGACTAAAGATAATGGTTGTGAGTATTATCTTATAATATAGTAGTTGACATTAGTAACTAACTACGATTGTTGGTGATGGTGGTTGATAATTCATGGCTTAAGTCATATGCAGCCCCTTAAAATTGTCCACATTCACCTGGACACCTCAATTAAGGCTTGTACATATTGAACACCTCTAGCACTTAGAATTGATATCCACTTGAACCCTTTTTGGACAATTAGCTAAAAAAAAATATTGAGTTTAATACACTCACGTTGACATGATAAAATAATGACAGTGTTATATGGGTCCAAAGAATTATTTTTAAAATGTATTATAATTATAATATAAAAGAAAAAGAAAATCATTACTATTGAAAAATATATAATAATAAATTCCATAAACCCCAGCACCCAAACCCTTCCCCTGCCATCCATCGTGCTGCTATCCATCGGCATCCTTTCTGATTTCTTCAAAGTTGTTCGAAAATTCGGGCATCTAAAATTAGTCAATAATTTCAAACATTAATGTTTCAAATTGCACTTCACATAATAACATGAAAATGAATACAACCTTTTTCATTGTTCTACCCGCTTAGATTAGCATTTTATTGCTCTAATTGAAAGAAAAAAAGTAAATAAGGAAAATTTAGTTCGGAAAAGGCGTCAAGGGCAGATGAGATCTCAGAAGATGAAGAAGGGTTAGGGTTGAAAATTGATTTATAACAACTTGTGGAACTTCATTGTTTTTGTCGTCGTCGTATTTGACATACTGAGGTTCTCATTCTTGATTTTCTTCCACTGGTGACCGCTATCAGTATCACAAAGCAAGAGTTAAATTGCAAATTTGTAACTTTGCTTACTTTCATAAATCAACAATATGGCAAAGATTTAAAAAAAAAAGAAAAAAGAAGAAGAAGAAGAAGAAAGAATATTTAATCAATTTAAATATGAAGAAGAAAAAAAGGACTAAGTTGTGGCGTTATTGGCAAAGAGGGTGGTGGTACCGTAAAAGAGGATAAAGAAACGTATGTGATGACAGCGATGATGATTGTCAAGGAGGTGAAGTGGTTGGAGAAAAAAGCGGTAGAATGCCCATGACATCAATGTAACTACTTGGTGGCAAAGTGAAGGTAAGGTTGGCAACAAAGCACACGAAGAAAGAGATTTTTAATTTTAAAAATTTTGATAAAATGCTTTCACGCGCTCATTAGCCGTGAAGTAAACCCAAAATGCCACATAAGCAAAAATTGCTCAAATGGTATCAATTCTAAGTGTTAGAGATGTTCAATAGATACAAGCCTTAGTTGAGATGTCCAAGTAAAATATATGGACAACTTTAAGAAGTTATATATGACTTAAGTCATATTTGGCCGAAGGGCTTATTTGTTCGCACTTAATGAAGATTTTAATTTAAATTATTTATATCTTGGTCATTAATGTATTTATTTTCAAAATTTAAATCTTAACAACTCAGATGTTAATTGTTAAGTGTGTTTATTATTTATCTGTTCCAACTACTTATAGAGATGACAGTTCATTATTATTTGGCCAAACATATATGTAGACCCTCAATCTTATCCCTAAATTTTATTTTGACATTCTAACTCAACCTTGTTTCGTTTTAATCCTTCAACTTCAATTTTCATATTTGAATTTGACATTTATGTCCAAAGAATCAACATGGGGAGAATGTGCTTCACATGTCATCACATGACATAAAAGCTAATTAAAAATAAATAAAGAACCCCTCTAACTTATCCTCATTTTTTATTTTGACACTCTATCTTACCTTTGTTTCATTTACCCTTCAATTCTAATTTTTGTGTACCATTTAAATATAAATACTAATTTTATAATTTTTTATTTTTATTTGTACTCTTTAATTTCACTTTTTCATTTTATAATCAACGTTTGTCCATTATTTTTAAAAAAATATTTTTTAAAAAGGATTAACGGATAAATTTTTCCAAAAAAAATTTCTTTTTTGAGTTTCTCTATATCTTTTCTTGAAAAATAATCAAGAAAATTGTGTTGATTTTCTTTCTTAAACAATCAATTGAATTAAATAACACCATATATATATTTTTCATATTCAAGCTATTTAGATTTAACTCAACTACTAGGTTTCTAATTTGTTCAATTCAATACGGGTAAAAAGAATTCATCTTCAATAAAAATAAAAAATATTGTTTATTGCTAATAATGCTATTAAAGAAACGTTAAACTTGATACACTTCCTTGGATTGTTATTGATATTTTTAGCTAAAAAAATCAACACACTATTGAGTTATTTTTCACGCAAAAATATAAAAAAATTCACAAAAACAAATTACTTTTAAAAAAAAAAAGCAATGTAAAAAATCAATGTTCATCTTTCAAATTTTTTTTTTACGAAAACCAAAATGGGAATGTTAATTTTTAAAATGCAAAATTGCAGTTGAAAAGCATATATAAAAATTTTAAAAATTATAAAATTAACATATTTTTAATTTAAATGATACATAAAAATAGAGTTGAATGACTAAAATGAAACAACTAAGATAGAGTGCCAAAATAAAAATTAAGAGCAAATTAGGAGGGTGGGGGGAGGTGGGGGGTTATATATGTGTTTAGCTCCAATTAAATAATTGTTATGTTAATTTTTAATCCTTAAATAAATTTTTTTAAGATTTTCAATCAGCAAAGATTTTTTTACTTCAATAGATCCCATCTCCTGATTGAAAAGTTCTAGTATTGACTATTGAAGATGATAAAAAATCAAAGAAATAAAATTAAAAAGATAATTAAATAAATATTTTTTGACTTTCACTCTGTTAAAGAAAATATGATGCACACACTCTTGCTACATCACTTAACTGATATTAAAGTGTCTACTTACAAAAAATCATAGTTAAATGTCAAAATAAAAAACTATGTCAAATTTAAGAGTTCCTTTATGTATTTGGCCTAATTAAACAAGGACAATTTACACAAATCTCATACTTTTTAAAGTTAATTCCAACTAATACCAATTTCTTTCAAAATTATCAAATCTCTTCTTTTTTATACAAAAAACGAAACCAATGATACATATAAAAAAAGTAAAAGTATTAAAAAATTTTACTACAACACATGAAAAAGTAGGAATTGTAACTTGTATCAATACGTGTTGCAATTTTCTATCTTCAAGAAATTTTTGTAATTTTTTAAAACAATCAAGATTATATAAAATGTAAACATAAGTTGTGCATACATAACCTATATCACCAGTAATGATACAAGCAATTGCAGTTAATTCTTCTGTTCTGGTAATTGCAATATGGATCATTAAGCTTAATCGGACTGGTCAAGGAAAGAAGAACAAAATTTTACTAGGTACTAACCAATAAGTCCAACACAGGTCCACACTTAATTTGTATAAATTTAAACAAGTAATATACATCCTACATGACATGATACATGATAAATATATGACCAGCATTATCGAAAACTTGCCAAGATAACAACTAAAACATGGCTAGACCAAAAAAAGTATACCACAGATAACAAGTGTCAATGTCAAAATCTCAAACAGGAAATTAAGTGAAGCCTATCATATCCTCGAGTACATATTTTTACGATTTAAAGTATCCTGGCCATGCCAAAACAACTTAATATAAAATTTCTACAATATGATTTGGCACAAAAATACCACTCTGCATACCTCCATCTTCTCTTATGCGACAAGAGTACTGGCAGTGGTAGATTCACTGCAGGGAAAAAACTGAGATTAGTAGAGCAAATCAAAAATTATGAGAGAAAACCCAGAAGGAGAACCCAGTATTGACTTTCACATAATTAGATATGTGCACACAAAAAGCTGCACCAACTTCAGTAAATATCCGACTCGCGGGACAGGTAAGAACCAACACTAGTTTTTAAATTTCTTCTGAAAAGGGCACCTAAGTTCACCAGAAATGAAACATCAATCTGACAAAAGCCTAATAAGTTTACTGCCCTACATATAAAGGTATTGTGATTTCACCAGGCAGTATGGACTCATTCAGATGGATCTAGCGCTTGTAAGCCACACAAACATGTCCAATCATCCTACAAACACGTGTCTATGAAACTTATACACGTATGCCAATCAAACCAAACCTCAAAGATATGAGGCAGCTAACTGTATTGGTGAGAGTTGCCAAGTACCTCGCAGAATAAGTCAAGGTGCACCCAAGCATCTCATACACCACATTAGAAAAAAATACAAGATACAAGGCAGCTAGCTTGAAGGGTTGCAAGAAATTGAAGATTGCCATAAGCTTATTTGTGTACTTTTCGTTGATATAGTTGGAAGGATGACTGTCCTTTTGTCAAACTCATGCAACAAAAAGATGTGGAGGTGTCTCAGCATGTATATAATATAGTAACAATAAATAACCCATATGAGGACAACCAGTCCCTTGAAACCAAATACTTCATAGCAAGTGCCACAATGGTTCCCTAGAACCACACAGTCTAACAGAAAACAACATATGTAGTACTATTTTGCAAAGAAGACAATCAATGCAGTGGCTGATGACATTCTCCAACTGAAACCAATCTTTTTGTCATATTATGAGAGAATATTATCAGCATGCATAGATAAAAAAAATTAATTCGTAGAAAATTGATCATATGAACATATTTTATTTTCAATTGCAACAAAAGCTTGAATAAAGCAAATCACAAGCAGTCCGCTACTAACAAATAAGAAGACTGGACTTACTACTTCCAAACTGGTGGAAGCTTTTTTTTCTTGTAGTAGCGAGCAAGTCGGTGAATCCTGCTCTCAACAAGAATCAACATAAACTTGGAATCCTTGTCTTTCCTGTTTCTCTCAAGATGCTTCCGGATTGCAACTGTTTTTTTGATAAGGTGGTAGAGATCCTCAGGAATGTCAGGAGCAAGTCCTAGCAAATTAAGAGTCATTATGCTATCAGGTATTTCCTTGAGACAAGTAAAATCCACTAAAAACACAAATTATCAAATAAGTACCATGGGCCTTCAAAATTTTGAGAATCTTGCTACCAGTAACGCTCTTCACCTAAGCAATGCCATGGGAATCACGAAGAATAACACCAATTTGAGAGGGTGTTAAACCTTTTTTGGAAAACTTGCAGATGTTATATTCAACCTGAAACAAGAGAATGTTGTTAGTTAAAAAACTAGAAACAAATGCATGACTTTATTCAATCAAGTTGCAGAAAACTTGGGTAAGGTTTTGAATTTTAGCAGAATACAACCAAGTTCTGTTCTGAAGTTTTCTAATCTATATTTAAATAGAGAAAGAGAAACAAAGCTCAACTTATACTTATGAAGGGAAATTGTTCTACCGATCCACAAAGGAAGCAGCTCAATATTTTCTTTACTCGCTCCATTACAGTTTATATGGCAACATTTCCTTTGTAGTCTATCCCAAAAAGAGTGGAAGCCTTCTGAATTTCGTAATCCTCAACTTTTAGGATTTCAAGAACACCCTTACTATCATCCCTTTAAAATATGATAGAGACTCCATTAGATTTAAAAGTAAACAATATGTGATTATTTTACTGTATCATTTAGCAAAACCACTATTAAAGACTCATTCACTTTTTTTTAAATAACCATGGTATCTAGGGAGCCAAGGGTCTATCAAAAACCTCTCTACTTTTAAGGCAAATTAAGGTCTACGTACATTGTACCCTCCCCAGACAACACTTTGTGGGACTACACCAGGCATGCTATTGTGTACCTATGGTGTCCAGGCCAGCTTGTGTGTACCTCGACTAATTCTATGGGGCACCACCTTCAACCAGCAACAAGTACCATGAAACTCTGGATGCAATGAAGATATTGAGCAACACTATTCAACCAAATCCCTGGAATACTAATCATAACACACATGATTCAAAACCTATAGGTGCCGAATATAACCAATCAATTTTCCTAAAATTGGCAACTTACAAAATGAATAGTAGTCTCAGTCATCAAAATTAGAGACACAATACTGAAATATCATAATTCAAGAACAGAGTCAAGAGTTGAAAGAGGAAATTTTATTCAATGAGGGGGCTTACAACATTGAATATATTTCTCACTGATTTGGGGAAGACCCGATAATCATGATAAAAAATAGGCAATTTAGAACTTTGGTATTTACGTAGATATTGGAAAAATGAAATTGAAGTTAATAATAGTGCAACGGAGTTATGGGGATATAGACACCTTGTGTCAATTTGTAGAGGAAAGACAGACCATGTCAAGTCTCTTTTTGACTCTGTATTTCTCTTCACCATGTTTTCCATTAAAAATCTAACCAAAGGGCTCTTAAGGGTTTAATTGGCACTTTGTATATACTTAGGTGAGTATTATTCCATATATTAAAGTCCATGCCTGTTCAAAACTTTACCACATAAAGTGGAACAGAGGAAATAGAAAGAAAATCTCAAATAACCCAAGTGGTGGGAAATATGTTTTTTGTGCGTTCTTATAAACTACAGGAAGCCAAAATGCACCTAAATTTTATATGCCACATTCTTTAAATGTAAAATGGTTCATAGCCTTAAAACAGTAAGGCAAAGTAAGAGTCTCCCATTGTCTCTGCCACATTACTACATGCTTAGCTAGCATAGTAATGCCATATCTTATCCCACGGGCCTCTACACCATGTTTTATCTTTTCAATATCAAATAAACTTCAGTGACTAGAGAGGAAAAGATGGGACTTTTCCACTATATGGAGGAAACTAAGTGTTACTTTGAAAGTGCATGTTGTAAAGGACAAGACTCTTAATTAATCAGGAGCAAAGTCCACCTATACCCCCAAAGCATATTAGCACTTTCCTCAAATACCACTGTTCCAACTAGTCAAATGAGGGACACAATACTACAAACCACTGTGGCACTTCAATTTGCGTATTTACAAGAAAAAACATTAATCAAATACCACGAACGCACAAATTAAGCATTAGAAAGGAAATCTACAGAAGCATTTGTAAGGAGTTTAGACATAATTACATTACCAGGTGTCCATAAGTACAATAAAATTATGAGTTGGTTCTTTAGCAATTACACTAGAATCTAGTAGTATAACACCAAAATCATGACAAGCATAAAATAGGTAGTTGAACATTTACATCTTTCAGTAATATTAATGTTTCACATGTCATCGAATTCATAACAAATTTTACAAGCTATAGCTTTTGTATTCCTTTTTCAGCCAAATGAAAGTTAACTGTGCCCCTCCGTACAACCACACAGAAGTCTTTATTATCAATTAGACTTCATAAAAGAAATAGTCAATTTTGGTGATTAATATTTAGTCTTCACCTTCACATCCCAAACTTACCCTTTTTCCATGGAATCCCCCACCACTTACTTTATTGTTCTTCATGAGTGGGAAGAGAGCAAAATCTTTCTTATCCAATATCAATCAACATGGATGTGGCAGATATCCCGTGGAAGTAATCAAGATTTTTGAAAAATTAAAAAAATGCCTAGAGTTTCAAAAACTAAACGTAAACAAGTGAAGATGAAGAGTAACTACTTACATCTGGTGCAGATATTTTCAGCCAACTGGGTGGAGTCCTCTTGTATGGGAGTGCAGGAGCAGAAATGCCCTTACTGTGCACCAAACAAAATTGCAAAAAAAAAGCATTAGAACATTGTCCCATTAACATATGGATTTACAGAGACGAAACAAAAATGAACTAACCCTTGACTGTGCATACGACCCATGTTGGCTGCCAGTGTGTTTGTAGGGAGAGGGGGCTGTTGTCTGGTTAGCTCTGAAGAAGGAAACCCTAGAATAGCCAAAGAGAGGTGAGTGAGATTTTATTAAATTCTTTATTTGCTATGAAGTCCTTGAATGTATGTTGAATTGCAGATTAGGCCATCTAAAAGAGCTCAAAGTATATGCACTGAGGTGGTTTGGCGTTTTTAGAGTGGATAGTTTAGTGTACTTGTTAACAGGTATGTATCGATTCAATCTAAAGTTATATAAAATATAAGATTAAATGGACATTATAAATTTGATGCAATAGTTTAAGCTATTAAGAATAGTTAAACATGAGAAAATTAATTCAAATAAAATGAATAGTTTAATATTGGGAAAAGGCATAAATTACTAATTCTGAAAAGTCAATTACACGCTTAAATAACTGGGGTGATATATTACACACATATTCTTATTGAAAGTGATATTATTACCACCTTCAAACCTATAAAACCAGTTGCACAAGTCAATGTGATTTTTCACGCGCCTACCGGACCTTTAACAAGCTTCTACGTGTAATTTATTTATTTATTCATTTTTTTCTAAGTCATTTTTGCCTTTGTTTCTCTCTTTATTCTTACACGAATGACTCCCTTTTTTCAGAAAAATACCAGCAATAGCGATTTTTTTCTTCCTTCATACAAAAATTAATAAAGTCAAACAATAATTTTATCAAATTTATTATCTTTTCTAACTGCTATCAAGTCTACCACCATTAAAAATTTCAACACCATCATCACTCGATTGCACCACACCCATCATCAAATATCATATGTTATTACTGTCACAAAAAATTACCATATCTAACCACTAATTTCATCATTCTGCAACCAAAGAAAAATTATAGTTCTCAATTTATTATCACTAATTATGAGAAAATTTTAAATAATTTTTAGATAGAACAAAGATCTATGAAAATACACCAAAACATTAAAATTTTTACTAAACTCAACTATTTTTTTATAGAAAAACAAAAAACCAGAAGCCATGAAAAATTTTCTTATTTCATGTACTCACAAGTAACAGTAAAAGTAGAAATAAATTATGTAATTAGTGTTTGACTTGACGAATTTAATGGTAAAAATAGTAAAGTCGATTAATTTTGGATGTCTCATTGGAATTTTTTTAAGCAGCGAACCCGTAGTTTGAACAACTTCATCAATTTTTGCAATGAATTCTACCTCTCAAACTTATTTTCTATTTTTTTCTAAAAAATTATCATATTATTTTTCATAAGCCAAGAAGAGTGTTGTAATAAGAAAAGTGAAAGAAAAAAAAATAGGGTGATGTAAAAAAGAAGAAGAACATAAAGCAAGAGAAAGGGTGAGAGTTGGAAAAAAAATTTTTTTTTTGCCTTTTTTTTTTTACCAAATGCGCCCCTTGTTGTTTACATTTAATTTTATATTCACGTCAAATTTGAGGATGCCAATAATATCATTTTCAATAAGAATACGTGTAACTAAATTTTCATAACAAGTTCAGGGGTGAGTTTATGTCTTTTCCCTTTAATGTTTCCAACGTAATTTGAAATACTCTTTTTCTTTTTGAATTTGTTATATTGCATACTTGTATTAACAGAATATTTTATAATCAAAAAATTTTAGTTGATTTTAAAATCTTGACTATTAGAAATGTTAATCGTAAAAATGACTTTTTAGAAAAAAAATCGATTCAGAACTTAATTATTTTTTAACAAAAAATTCTTTTTTCAAAAATAAAAGAAAGCTATCATTTAATTTTTTAAACAAAATTAAGAAAACTTATAAAATTTTTAAGACTCTAATAGAAAAAGTCCTGAAAATCAGAGAAAAGGGTTCAGAGTTCCTATTACTACTTTAGGAAAGTATTAACAATTAAAATAGTCACTAACATGTGGTTATCTAATCACCACTAAAAAAATTATTAAAAGAGAATTAAAAAAGAAGACCTCAAAAATATGTTGCTAAAAGAGACTTCATGAGATCTCTAATTCATTTGATATTATTTTTTTAAATTTTTTTTAAAAAAGAGACCTCATAAGGTCGATTAAATAAAAAAAATCACAAATAATAATATCAATTTCATAAAAATGATATTACTTTTTTAAAAAAAAATTGCAACCTCAAACAGTCTCTAGAGATTTTAAAAAAATAATAGTTACATTAAAAATAAATTAAAAGATATAACAAGGTCTTATTAAAAGAATTATGCTCATTAAAAAGTTTTTTTCATTAAGAAAAAATGATCGTCTGATTGTTCTCTTATTTTCTCTAAAAGCCCTAAATTACAAGTCGATGGTGGTGCAATATGCAGCTACATTGAGGAAGTCCACTGCTCCTTCGCGGCGACAACGAAGTTAGCAGCAGCAAGAGTTCCACCGATGAAGTCCGCAGCAGCAGGAGGTGTTCAAAACTCCTTCATTTCCTACATCTGTAAGTTAATTTATGTTTGTCTCCTTGAGTTATTCATGTGTTTTTTTAAACTGCTAGTGGTACTTGTCTCCAATTCAATTGGTGCAAGATCCTACTGTGATTGATACGTTGAGATGGACAAAATAGGTAATGGTGAAGGCTTGTAAGGCTTTCGGTGTGACTGTCACAATATTTGAATATAAGTTACTCTACATCATCTTAAGAATGGAGGAAAGGAGACAGTGACAGTTGAAATAGAAAAATTCATTAAATTCTGGCAAAAACACATGATAAGAAGGAGAGAAATTGAAGTTACCAAGCTGATCTATCAGATTAATTATGATGGTGGGATCAATAAAGAAAGAGGGAGGCTTTACAAAACATTTTCTAAATGAAACATAAAATATTAAGTTTGAACATGGATATGTTGAATGACAAAAAAAAAAAGGAGACCACTCTTAGATCACTGGTTCATAAATAGAAAATTGATATTCTTTGCATTTAAGAAACAAAAATAGAGGATTGGACTACTGATCTTTCTAGACAGATATGGAGTAATAAGTGGGCTGACTAAGCAGTGTTAAAAGTTTACAGTACGTGAGGGTGCATAGTAATACTCCAGTACAAGAGGCTATGAAACTGTTTGGAGATTCAACACAAATATTCTCTATATCTAGTATATTTGAGAGAACTCAGGCTGATTTCGGGTGGTGCTTCACAGTATATATGACCCTCACATCAACCTAGAAAAAGAGTAATATGGTATGAACTGGATGCTATTAGGGAGCTATGGAGCGAGAATCAGGTAATTGGTGGAGACTTTAATGTGTGTAGATACAGTTAGTTTTTAAATTCAATTAATCATTCGGTTAGTTTTTAGCGAAGAGCATACACTATCTGAAGAAATTCAATAAAGTTGTAGTCAATAATATAATGTAGATAGTTATTTATAGTTCCATATGTACATTGTTGAGACTTAGAAGGGATGTTTGTTAGCAGAGTAATTAATGGAGAAAGTAATTGTAACTAGCTAGGCTTTCAATTATGACTCCTGAGGAGTTGTAGCTTATGTTCGATTCAAATAAGCACTTAAAGCCTGGTTTGACAGGTTTAGTCTTTATTTACTTCAGTTTCTTTCCTATATAGTAAAGTAGATCCCCATTTATTTACTCTTAATTTTGTGAGAGGCACTGTCCATATGTTATTTGTAGATAATATAGTTGTCACAGAAAGTAATAGTAAGCTTGTCTCAAAGATTGTTACAAAGCTTGGAAAGGAGTTTGATTGAAAGATCTTAGACCTCTTCACATTTTTTTAGTAAGTGAGCTTAGATATTTACCAATAAGAATTCACTGAGTTAGGTTAAGTATGTCATGGGCTTCTTAGGAGGACAAACATGACAATGGCAAAGGTAATGCACACACCTCTAGGATAGAAAAATAGTCTACAGAAAGCTACTGGCAATCTAGTTTATGCCTTATGTACAAGAGTGAGCTTCTTAGGAGGATAAACATGACAATGGTAAAAGTAATGCACACACCACTAGGATAAAAATATAGTTTGCAGGAAGCTATTGAAAATTTAGTTTGTGCCTTACTAGTGGGGTAGCTCAAGTAACGTATGAAAAATTATATTGATTAACATTAGGCTGAAGTAAATAGTCAGAAGAAAATTACAGCTCTTTGACATTTATCACATTGCATCTAAGTTTTATGAGGAGAGCACCCAATTTTAATAGTAAACGTTGTAACTCAATTAAGGTGACTGATCTTCAGAGGCATAATAAGAATTTGGACCAAGAGACTAGATGAAATATCCCTATAAATACAATCATGTAACGCAATAAGATGTTATTATGTATTTAAGTTGATAGCCACTATATCGTTGAAAAAGAAAGAGTAGAAATGAGTTAGAAATTTAGTGTTAAAAATTATGAACACATAGCTACTTAGTACAGAAATGAGATCCTACCTCTATAAAGCACAAATAAGAATTTGACATCCTCCACTTTGTCTATTTCTCCTTCATCTCTAAAAATATGAATTAACAAGCTTGCATTTTTGCAAAAGTCCAAAAGGGCAAACAATTTTGTTGTCCTTTTGAGGTACATTTGTTGGCACAACAACTTCTCGTCTAGTAACTTCTATCACAAAAGTGTGTACGTATAGACATTATATGGGCAGTGAAATGATAGAATCTATAAAGATTATTCAACAGGGTTCAAAAAAAATTTCAGGAGGACCTTATTAAAATTTAGAATCTAACGTTTTGACATAATGTTCAGTCCCAACAAAAATAGTTAATAATCTGAATTTGTTGATTGTTTATTCCCAAAAACCTTACCCAAAAAGATATCAATAAAATTAAGCAAACATCCAGTTTAGCATATGCATTCAACCAAATTGAAAGCATTAACTTTACTAAAATCTAAAACACCCATTCCAAGAATCAAGCAAATTTTGACAAAATTTAACCCAACGAACATTTTTTAAAAAAAAAAGCAAGAGAAAATGCATTAACGAAACCTTCAATTTTTTTTCAAATCCCTTGATGGTCAAACAGAGGTTTCAGAAGAAAGTTCAGAACTGTAACTGAAGAAGAGATGGGGAGGAACGGAAAAAATGGCAAAGAGTTATTCGATAGTTTGTTGATTTTCAAATCCAACATGAAAAGTAATAAAAACCTTTTTCAGAAGTTAGGTAAATTTGAATGGAAGAAGACATGTTAGGCGTGGAAGTACAATACAAACATAGTAAAATAAAATAACTTTTGAATTTTCTGAAGTACCCCTACGACCAGAAGCAACTCTTTTGTTCTCTTATATATAAGTAGTAATATACAAGAGCATTATGGGGAATTAACTTAGTAATTAATAAATTTCTAGAGAACTACATGCCCATTATTTGGCAGCTTGCTTCCTGTATAGTTGTTACAGCCCAACCCCGGGGCCATGTCTCGTGCCGATTAGGCACTTAAACCAATATTAAATCGTAAAATCACAACTTAAAGTCTAAGAATTCTACCAAAATTTCGACAGAGTTTCCTCTATTTTTATGCCCTATCCTCACCTGCAG
>JAOTQJ010000002.1:4905385-4928435 GCA_025642045.1 Solanum sejunctum | reverse complement strand
CTATGTATGACATGATTATTAGGCGGCAGGACCGCAGCGGAGACCTTGTCGGCCCGCAATGATGTATATGTGTAAATAGATCTATATATATATGTATTTGAAATGTTGTCTGTGTTGCTGCTGGAGTTTCTGTGCAGGTGCGGTTAGTTAATAAAACAGAGAAAACTCTGCCGAATTTTCGGTAGAATTCTTAGACTTTAAGTTGTGGCTTTGTTTCTTAATATGGGTTTAAGTGCCTAACCGGCATAAGTCATGGACCCGGGGTTGGGCTGTAACAAAGCAAAAGACTATGAAGGAACTAGGAAGATCTTGAGGAACAAAGAAAGAACTCTTTAATAGAGAACTCTTGAAAGCTTTACAATACTTTGCTTGTTTTGCTTTGTTGCTTGTTTTTCTTGATGAAAATGAGAAGCCTAAGGGGGTATTTATACTAGTCCCCTCCCTAAATGAATGGCTAGGATCATTTTGATACAACGGCTACAAATGCACTTCTACAGAATTCCTACATAAATATCTAAGATATTTACATCTCAAGACTTCTCTTGAGTCTTCTAGAAGATCCCAGGGTCTTCTTACAAGATCTACCTTTCTCTAGGGAATTCTAGAGAATTCTGGAACGCTCTAGCTAGCTTTGGACGTTTTTAAGGCATTTCTGGGCAGAATTTGAAAGGCTCGTCACATTGTCCCCCACTCTATCTAGCGACGTCCTTGGCGCATCCTCCTTGTAGGCTTTGATGATGTCCTGGTAGTCCCATAATATAAGTTCATGTTCCCAGCTAGCTTCACTGTCGGGAGATCCCTTCCATTTTACAAAGTACTCGATCTATCTGGGATGAGTCCCCTATCTGAGAATGATTTGGTGCACAAGAATCTCTTCCATTTCTAATTCTGGCACCATTGTGGTGGCTATATGTGCTCGTTTTGACTCTTCCCGGCTTGGATCATCCTCATCTTGATGTTACGGCTTCAATAGACTCATATGAAAAACGGGATGCATTTCCAAGTGCGAAGGTAGGGTCAAGTGGTAGGCTAGCTTGCCAATGCATTTATCCACTGGAAACGACCCCTCATAGCGTCTCACTAGCCCTTTGTACACCTTGACCAGTCATCGGCTTTGATGAGGAAGGAGCTTCACCATGACTAAGTCTCCTTCCTCGACTCTAAATGTCTTTTCTTAGCATCAGCCCATTTCTTCATTTTCTGCACGGCCTTTGTTAAGTATGCCTTTGCCAAGTCTGCCTTTTCGTCCCATCCTTTGGCAAACTTGTAAGCTGAAGGATTTGGCCCCTTATAACTAATGGCCATAGTTTGTGGCATCATTGGTTGCTGCCCTATTACTAGCTCAAATGGACTTGACCCAGTTGACTCACTTTTCTGCAGATTGTATGAAAACTGGCAATATCCAGAAGTTGGGCCCAATTCTTTTGGTTGGCACTTACATAATGCCTCAGGTACAACTCTAGTAAAGTATTCACCCTCTCCGTTTGGCCATCCATTTGTGGGTGAAAGCTTGTGGAAAAATTGAGCTCAGACCCTATCATTTTGAAGAGCTCTATCTAAAATTTTCACATGAAACGGGTGTCCCGGTCGCTGACTATGGTCTTCAAAATGACCCAATATTTCACCACATGTTTGAAGAATAATAGGGCAACATCTTCAGCATTGAACTTGGTTAGGACTGGTATGAATACTCCATACTTGCTGAACCTGTCGACAATGACCATAATGTTACTGCATCCCTCTGATTTTGGTAGGCATGTGATAAAGTCCATGGAAATACTCACCCATTATCTCTTGACAATGGGCAATGGCTCTAATAGGTCGTCTGTGGGACATTGTTCCACCTTGTCTTATTGGCACACAAGATAAGTCTTTACATAGAGCTCCACATCATCCCTCATTTGGTGCCAATAGTAAGCTCGTTTGATGAGTGCCATAGTCCTTCGCGCTCCAGGGTGACCTGCCCACCTTTAGTCATGGCACTCCTTTATGATTTCCTTCCTTAAGCCTCGCCATTTCAGCATGTACACCCAGTTTCTCTTGGTGAGGAGCAACCCCGTCCTCAAGCTAGAACTGGCACGTTTTCCCCTGACTTGCCAGGCCTAACAAATTCTTGGCTTGCGGGTCCTGCTCCAACCCCTTCTTTATATGATCAACCATTGGGAAACTTGGGGTAGTGATAAAGGCAAGTTCGGGCTTTCTACTCAGGGCATTGGACACAATATTCCCCTTGCCTGGCTTGTACTCCATCACAAAGTCTAACTCAGCCAAGAAAGCTTGCCACCTTACTTGCTTTGGTGTCAGCTTCTTCTGCTTAAGGAAGTAGCTTGTGACAACATTATCTGTCTTCACTACAAACTTAGTGCCTAGCAGATAATGTCTCCACGTCCTCAGGTAATGCACTACAACGGTCATCTCCTTCTCTTGGACTGTGTAGCGCTTCTCCACATCATTAAGCTTACAGCGCTCATAAGCTACTGGATGCCGTTCTTGCTTAAGGACGCCTCTAATGGTCAAATCTGAGGCATCCGTCTATACCTCGTAAGGTTTGGTGTGGTCGGGTAAGACCAATATCAGCTCCTTGATTATGGCCTCTTTTAGCGCCTCGAACGTTGCCTGGCATTTCCCATCCCAATCCCAAGTCTGGTTCTACTTTAACAGGTCAGTGAGGGGAGCGGCTATAGCAGAATAGCCTTTGATCAACTTTTTATAATATTTGGCCAATCTAAGGAAGGATCGAAGTTCTGGAACCTTCTTTGGTGGCTCCCATTCTTGTATAGCGGAGATCTTGGACTCGTCCATTCTAAGTTTGCCCTCTCCGATAATGTGTCCCAAGAAGGAGACTTCTCATTGAGCAAATGCGCACTTCTCCTTCTTGACATACAACTCGTTTTCCTAAAGTACTTGGAAGACTTATCTCATATGATTTACATGATCCTCCAAACTATTGCTATATATGACAATGTCATCCAAGTACACCACCACGAACTTATCTAAGAACGGTTATAGGACACGGTTCATGAGGGTGCAAAACATTGCTAGCGCATTTATGAGCACAAAGGGTATCACAAGGAATTCGTACGAAAACGTCGTGACACATGTGGTCTTCGGTTCATCCCTCTCGACAATCCTCACTTGGTAGTATCCGGACTGTAGATCCAACTTGGTGAACCATTGTGCTTGGCCAAGTTGATCAAAGAGATCGGCAATAAGTGGGATTGGGTACTTGTTCTTGATCGTGATCTTATTGAGCACCCGGTAGTCAATGTACAACTGGAGTGATCCATTATGCTTCCTTTGGAACAAGACCGGTGCTCCATAGGGCACTTTTGATGGACAAATGTAGCGTAAGTCTATCAATTCCTTCAACTACCTCAATAATTCTTCAAGATTCGGAGGTGCCATGCAGTATGGCACTGCTGTAGGCAGAATGGCACCTGATACTAGCTCTATCTTATGGTCCACCTCCCTCTTTGGTGGTAACCTTTTCAGCAGCTCGGGCAGCATCATGTCTTTGAACTTCTCCAAGATGTGCTTAACTCCTTTAGGCAGTTCTTTGGATGGAGGAACGGTGGCTTCTTCTTTAAGGCTACGAGGTACGTTGGTTGCTCCTTCTTCACTCTTTTGATGAGTTGCATAGATGAAATCTACTTATCTGGGAGTCAGGTTTCCCGCTCTAGTAGGACTAGATAAGTGTTATCCTTCTCCAAGATACATAGTGAGTTTGCAAAGGGAATTGGGACGGCCTTAACTTGGTCCATGAACTCAATACCAAAGACAAGTAGATAATCATCCATGGTTATAATGGAGAAGTTAATATGACCATTCCAATTTTCTAAGCGGACCTCTACATTTCGGGCAACTCCAAAGGTATCGGTTGGTGCAGAATTGACTCCCTTAAGCCAACCACATCCTTTCTCAAATTGGAGGCCCATCCCCTTGGCCTTCTGCAGGGTGAGGAAATTATTGTCGGCTCACGTGTCAACTAATACCTTCACGATGTGCTCTACGATCTTGGCTTCTGCAAATAACCTCCCTTTCTTCTCGTTCTCGGGCACCTCCATCTTTGCCTTGATGACACTAAGGAGTAGTAGGGCCCCTATCTCGGCTTGATCTTGCTCACATTTCTCAATCAAGGCCGAGAGTTTGCTCTTTTTAGGGCATTCTCTCGCCTTGTGCGGCCCTTCACAAAAGAAGTAGCTGATCGGGGGTCTTACTCTGGCTTGGTGCTCCTTGGATCCCTTGGCCCTTTCCATTGCCTCCATGCCTTGATGTGGGTCTTCCCCACTCTTCCCCTTGCCGCCCTTATCCTTAGGATTAGGTTTCTCCACTTTCCTAAACTCAATAAAGGACTTGGCAATATATATAGCAGTGGTCAAGTCTTGATCCCCCTTTTTTGGATCGCAAGCCTGGCCCACTGTTGTAAACCATCCATGAAGGCAAAGAAAGCTTCCTTATCAGGCTAATCGGGGATCTCAAGAAGTACCTCAGTAAACTCCTTGACATACTCCCATATGCTTCCTTTGTGCTATAGCCGTCTCAGCTTGCCACGAGCTTCTTCTTCCACGTTGTTGGGGTAGAACTGCTTCTTGAGTTCTACCCTGAATTTTGCCCAAGTACTAATAGAGCAAGTACCTCTTTCTATGTCCCCCTGTCTCCTTCTCCACCATACCATCGCAGTGTCTTTAAGGTAGAGACTAGTCATGTCCACCTTTAGGGCTTCATCGGTCATGGCGAGCACCCTAAAGTACTGTTCTATGCTTCAGATAAAATTATCTAGCTCCTTCGAATTCCTTGACCCTTTGAAAGACTTGGGTCATGGAACATCTAACTTGGAAGGGGTAGTCCTTACCTCGGATGTACTTGGATTCCCTTGGGCAAGAGCCCTTTTGCAACAGGCTGATCTTCTCCTCCATGCTCTCCAGCTTGTGCAAAAGCCTCCTTAGCTCTTCCCGTGTTGAATAAATCTTTGCCCTTTGTGTCTCCTCCACTTCCATCACACTGTCGAGACATTAGGCCAGGACTTGGTTCATAGCAGATTAAATCTCCTCCCGTAATCCGTCTAGGTCTTGTTCGACCTCCTCGAACTTCTAGTCGGCCTCCTCAAACTTCTAGTCGGCCTCCTCGAACTTTTCCTGACCGTCGGCTATGGTCAACTCCACCTTTGCTAATCGTGTCTCAAACTCCACCACGACCTCTCTGGATCGAGACCTCTGGCCCCTGGATTTCTCCTTCCCAACTTGGGTGATCTCGGTTTCGCCTTCTATTCCTCTTTATATTTCGACTGTCTTCGAACCTTTGCTATGATATCAATTGTCAAGGACTTGGTCGTAATTCCAACGAACCATGTGGCCTAGTAAACTTTCAACGCTCAAGTTGCTAGTCAGCCTGACTTTAATGCTTAGCAGAACTTTGAAAGACTAAGCAAAAGACTATGAAGGAATTAGGAAGATCTTGAGGAACAAAGAAAGAACTTTTTATTAGAGAACTCTTGAAATCTTTACAATACTTTGCTTATTTTGCTCTATTGCTTGTTTTTCTTGATGAAAATGCGAAGCCTAAAGGGGTATCTATACTAGTCCCCTTTCTAAATGAATGGCTAGGATCATTTTGATCCAACTGCTATAAATGCACTTCTAGAGAATTCCTACATAAATATAAAAGATATTTACATCTCAAGACTTCTCTTGAGTCTTCTAGAAGCTCCCACGGCCTTCTTGCAAGATCTACCTTTCTCTAGGGAATTCTAGAGAATTTCAGAATGCTCCAGCTTGCTCTGGACGTTTTTAAGGCATTTCTGGGCAAAATTTGAACGGCTCATCTCAATGTGAATTGAATGGAGGTGGGGCCTTGGCATAAGTCAGAATAAACTATGACAGTAGTAATTTTTTGTCCATAAGGAAGAAAGTACAATCAATAGAACAACATCCACGCAAATCATCAAGGTATAAAGTAAAAACTGAAAAGCTCTAAATGACATATGACGATGATAGCAATGACATATCCAGTGAAATCTCATAAGTGAGATTTGGGGAGAGTAAAATGTATGCAAATTTTATCATTATCTTCCAGAGATAGAGAGTCTATTTCCGAAAAACCTTCCTCTCAAAATCGAGCCCCATAAGCAGAAGATACCAAATATGAATAAAAAAATAAAGAAAAATGGAAAACTAAAAATAAAAAGTAAATGATAGTATATAAATAAGATAAAAGTAAAAAATATTGGACGGATAATGACAATCACAGAATATAAAAGACACAACTAATAATTTTAACCTAACCAAACCTATTATATCACAAGACCAGACATTAACTGATAAATAAATATGTGTCTACCACAGTAAGGGATCTGCTCTCTCGAGACACTATAAGTAGAAAACTAAAAGAAGGTAAACAACAAGAGATGAACAAGTAAGGATTTTATATGGAAAAACTTCTTGCTCAAGGGAGGAACAATCACGATCTGTCTCAACAGGATTTTTCAAAATCAAAATCCACTAATGAATGAGCAAAGTAAAGAAATACAACACAAATGATTTATTTCTCTCACTTTCTCATCATTCCTACTTGAAACCTAAGTACAAGCAATGAGCAACAATGAAACCACCTAGTCTACACTCTCACCGCCCTGATGAAGTTAGACTTGGCTACAACATACCATATGACTTACACACAGCCTACAAGGTATACAATACTCTAAAATGCAATGAACAAAAATGACCACATTCCTTTGTAGATTAGGAGTGATCTTACACTTTGCAAACCAACACAGTAGCTAGCAAACAAAGAAACTATACAAGTCTTCTATCAGGTCCCTCGTCTGCAACAGCTGCATCTTCTCACACAAGGAGCCAAGAGAGAACTTTTTGGAACAAGAATATTCAGTTATTAAATCTTCCAAAAAACTTGAGTTAATTATTCTTTGGACAAGCTACTTTTATACTACACTCGATGTAGTCCATGGAGCACTGGTCCTTTAGTACAAATATGATGGATATTCACCAATCACAGCAGCTTTTAAATCAGCTGTATCCCATGCTCAACTTAGCATAGCAGTCCGATAATCTACCTGGTCCTCGACTCAGTTTGTTAATCATCAAAACATTAAAGGTCATGCACTCAACATTAACTTACCTCTACTAGCCTATTAGTCATCTACACTAATACGCGACCTCCACTTCATTAATTTCTATCTAAAATCATGTCCCCGATGAGATAAAGTTTCACCATAAAGCTCTAAATGACAGAAATACCCGCAAATGCAATGACAATTCCAAATAGCGCACATGGTGCTATGGTGCTTGCTAAGTACTAGAACTCTTCCTGATATAATAAGAGAAAATTCAAGTCTTTAATATAAAATTTAATTAATTAACCCTTTTGGGGTATTAAAGTGTCTAAATTTATTTGGAGGTTTTAACACTCTATCATGAATTTTGGATTTAGCACTACCAAATGAGGTTTGACAATGCAATAGTGGTCCCCGTATTTTTTTATCACATTTGATCAACGCTAAACTCCCGCAATAATCGGATTCAAAAGGTTTTTGATTTGCTTATAAAATGATGTGAATTAACTTTTAGTAATTGGATTAGCAGATCAATAGGACAAATAGCAAGCACTTTTTGAGTTTAGTGGATCTGAAAGGTCAGCTATCTACTTAATTAATAAAAAACATTATGAGGAATTTTAATTTAAGAAATAAAAAGGTGATGAAGAAATATTATACTTGAAACAATACTTACTCTCATATATTTAGGGTTGATAGGATATGTTACAGCTTGCCATTGACCTTATCAGGGGGAACACTTGCCTTGTTTTTAAAATATAAAATATCTTTTATGCTGTCACACAATTTTAAAAGCAACGAAAAAAGCGAACAGTGGCAAAGAAAAAAAAAAAAGGAGACATGTTAATTAGTGCTATGGAACTATCCCACAATTTTGTTTATGTGAGTTTATTTATATTATCGATTATATATTTGGAGAAAAAAAAGAAGGTTGTCCAGAATTAATAAAAATAATTACTCTATTTGCTAATATCTAGTAAAACTATGACTGTAAATATTTTATCACTAATTTTCGACATATATCATTGATTTCTTTTTTTATATCAAAAAGAAAGAATTTTTAATAATTTTTAAAAAAAAAAATTAATTAAAATTAACTTTAAAAAATAAGAGATTTGTGTAAATTGCCCAATATTTTATTCTCTCCCAATTTTGTTGAACTCTATCCACACTGCAGAAAACCAATGAATCATAGGACAGCCATGGCTCTTGTTCCACGTAGCAAGGTGGTTGGGAAAAAAAAAAAGGTATCCACACAAAAATTAGATACACTTGGTTAAGTTGCATACTGTGTTGAAATAATCATTGTTATATATGTATACGAGTTCATAAATGAAAAAGCAAAATAAGTTAATATTATCTTCATAATGAAGCCTAATAAGAAATAGCAATAAAATAGATCAAATTCTCCACAACATTAGATTCATATTTATATGAACTTAATTCTACTTTTGCGCTATATTTTAAATTACGATAAAAAGTATGAGTAATCTTCAACTTTTGAGGCATTAGTTTCAACACTCCTCTTTGACTCTAGAGGAGCAAAAATAAATCTTTTTATGAGAAACTGAAATTTTGCTTTAGGTAAAGCCTTTAGTTTGAATATTAGTTTTTGTGAAATTTTGTAGTGCACTAAGTCTACGTCTTCATCCTTTTGAACCTCCCTCAAGAAATAAAATTTGCTCTTGAAATTTTTTGTTTTTCCATGTGATGTAATATTATTTGCAAATGAATTTGTAGCTAAATAATCAAGAAGAATTTTGGTGCTCGATCTTTATTTTGTGATGAACCGGAAGGTAATTTCTAAATATTTTTGTTTTGCTCATAGATTCTCCAAGTGATGTTTGGTCAGTTCGTAGGTTGGATCTTGGGGTTTTGTTGTAAATTTGGAAAAAATTTTAAAGTTTTTGAGTTTAAAGCCTCAAGTTATTTAAAAGTAATTTTTGGTACCAATCGAAGCTACAAGTCTCGAAAATTTTTTTTGTCAATTTCATTAATCTCGAAATATAGAATTTGATCTAGAAGCATCATTGTTTTCTATTTTGAAGTTGTTATGTGGATTTGAGGTTTTATGTTGAGAGTTTTGAGTCATTTTGGGACAAAGAGTTGACTTTGGTCAACGCTCAATGCTTGGATACTTGTAATGAATTTTCAACGATTTATTGGATCCAGGAAGTGATTTTATGCCTAGGAAGAGGTTTTGTTTACTTTTCAGAAATTTCGAAGGCGTTTCGATCTTTTTGAGCCTTAAGTTAATTTAGTTGCGATTAATCAGATTTCAAATTAATACAACAACAACATATCCAATGAAATCCCACAAGTGGGGTCTGGAGAGGGTAGAATATACGCAGATCTTACCACTACCTCATAGAAGTAGAGATGTTGTTTCCTGGTAGATTTCAAATTAATAATACCTCGAATTCGAATTCTAATGGCTCCACTAAATTTGGAACATCGAATTTACGATGGTAAAATATATCATTTTGTATACGGGGTTTCAATTGAATCATGAGGATTCTTTTGATGATTTTTTGTTGAGCCTCATAACTGTTGGTTTCTGTATCCGTTATTCTTTGCGACTGCGTGACCGAGTCTTGTGATCCCATAGGACTCTTTTTAGTGTGCATCACAGGTGTGGGGGCCTTGTCGTGGATTGCATGGAGCCTAGTCCAATCACGGTAGTCAAACTTAATTGGTTGGCCAAATTACACATTGCAATCACATGGTCTTGGGTCGCGATCACGTTGAACAATCATTTTTCCAAAAGCTAAATTAATCCAATTTCCTTCATTTTTTGAACTTTAGAAGCTTGGTAGAGTCGATTTTAAAAGGAATTTCTGAGGAACATTGATTGGGTAAGTGATATTAATTTATAATCATCATCATTCATTGATTATATCACTATTTAGCCCTTTAATTCCTTGAATTTTGATTTCAAAATTTGGCTCTTGATAAGAATTTGAGATTTTACTAAAATGATGATTTTGAGTTGAATTTAGTTCTGTTTTTAAAATAATTTTCACTTTTCGATTCCAAACACTTTGAATAACATTTTCATGTAAAAATTTTCAGATTTATCCTTTATTTCTAGAATTGGAGTTTTGGCTCAATTTCAAATTGATGATTCGGGTTCATTATGCTCGTGTTCTTATTGTGATTTCATAATTGAATAGACTTAGTTGATTTAGAGGTCCTTCGTAAGAGAGAGACCCAAGTGTCAGAGCAATATGCGCATGAATTTAGACAAGTAAATTTTTAATCTTAGTTGAGGCTATTGAATATTGTATTTTATTCTATATGTGTTAAGGCGTAACTAGAATTGGCAATGAGATGATTTTTCATTAAAATGACCGAATAGTATGAGATGGGTTGATAAAAAAATAGTAACGTGATTAAGTGTAACAATATGATTTTTTAATTGAAAGATTTGATTGATGATGTTAATCCTATATTGAGAGTATTACTGTGATTGTTGACTTAAGTGGCTTATGTTATAGACTTCACCACATGTTCATGCATTATTTTCATGCCTATTTACATTTTTTTTAGAAATTAATTGAGATTCACAGTTACTTGATGTTGAAAAAAATTATTCCAATTAAATATGACTATATAAAGGGAAATAGTTCCAATGAGATATGACAAAGTCAAAAAAATTATTCATGCTAAATATAAATTATGCTGAAGAAAAATGATTATAATGGATACATGAATTATACATGTCCCTCATAGGTTCTGGCCCGCTAGATTGAGCTATGACCAGCGTAGCTTCATTTGAAGGTTGTTAGAAAAGGAAAAGCTTCGCCTGAGTGACTTGGAACGCGTGTGTTCAATTTTCAAGTAGGCTACAACTTTCATTTCTTTAGATTGTGCTGAAATGTGTAAATTTATGTTGGATTGAAATAATGGGCGTGGGTAGTAAGTTATTCTCCTATGATTTCACCTTCTAATGGAATAGAACCGACAATAGGATGTATCTTGGAAGATGGCTAGTGTTCCCCAATATCAGAAGCCTTTTGAATCTCTGATTCAAAGCCGATTCTTTGTGGGTTATCTTTTTGAGATTTCTCAAATGACACAGTCAAAGGTTCAGAGATTCTAACCTTAGGAGAGTCATTTAATAAGAAATTATGTTCTAAGCTCGTCTCATTTTGATTTTTGACAGAATCCTCTTGAGAATTAGTTTTTTGACCCATCATCAATTCCTTCATCGAAATTGCAACATTCTTGTTCACATTTACCTGCAGATTCAAGGGATTGAGAGGAGGGTTTTGGGGTGTGAATTGATGATCGAAAGAGTTCTCCTTTTATTGTTCAATAAACAAGATAGGTTCTGATTAAAGTCTTAGACTTATGCCTAGGGTGCGCTCTATAGGATAGAAATTCTATGTACCCTACAGGCTTACAGAAGTTTGCTCGGGGTTTACTTTAAATTGCACATGTGTGTCTTGTTTAAGCCTACGACGGCCTGTTCAGTTATAGCTAGCTAATGTAGTATTTTTAGTTAGTCTTAGTTGATTTTTCCTTAGTATTAGTACTTTGCAATAGAATGTATACTCTAACTCCTGTTTAGTTTTTCAGTCTCCTTTTATCATATTGTCTTTACCTTTCCTAAGTGGTCTATGATGCCTATTGGATATCTTATTATTTGGTACGCGTATTACACTCTACATCTACTTTCATGATGTAGGGTCGAGTACTAGTCACCAGCATTGATTGATCGAGCTCATAATAGCCCATATCGAAGACCAAGGTGAGAAATCGATGTTTCTAGATCATTCTGGCTTCTTCAACTTAATTGTCCATCTTTTTATAGAGACTAGCCAGATCTTGTAGATATTTTTTATCCACTTTTGGGATTGTACTTTTTATTTTGTTGTAGTAGTTTTATACTAGTGACTTCCAAGTTCTGGGAGGGATCTTTATACGTATATCTAGTCAGTCCCTGCTTTTACTTATTTGTATTGTCTCTTGTGTGTTAATTCGGTTAATTTCCCCCTTTATACCTATTACTTATATTTCTAGATTACGGGTTGGCTTACCTATAGGGGAAGGTGGGGTTATTTTAGGTGCCATCATGACTCAAAAAATCAGATCGTGACAATTTGATAGGATGTATAAGAATAATGCTAAATAGAATGTATTAGTACTTGTATTAGTTACGCTTGCATTATTTCTTATTCATTGTTTGGTTTGATGTATTAAAAAAAATACGCATTGCATTATTTTTTTTAGAAAAAATATGTATCTACGAAGAAACCTTTCAAAAATATGATAAAAAAGAAGTAAATTGTTTTAGGTACAATTGAAACTTTAACCATGCTACTGTTGCATACATTAAATCTTGTTGCATTACTAATATCATGAATTTTTATATATTAATAAATACACTCAATACGTAATAAAGTGTTAACTAATCCAAATATTAATTATACATAGGTTATTGAAAAGTGTGCGAAATAAAATACTACTTTTATAAAACTAATACATACATTAGTTCTTTTAATACACTCTACCAAGCACACCTAAAACGAAGACACAACCCATGCTCTAAACCAATTTTACACAAAACACAAAAATGTTAGAAGGCATTTCTTCTTTATAGCATGCGTGTCATTAGTTATATTTTCGTAATATTCATAGGTTAATTAAATTTATTCCACTTGACAGAGAAGTTGACTTTCAAATGCAATTACCCCACAGCCTTTTGTATTTTCATTTCTCACTCCTTCTAATTTGTTGTACTACATGGAGATTGTAAGTACGGCCACCTATGTATAAGAAGATAAGATTTTGATTATTTCCAACTTGACATATAAATTAGACTTAAAATATCATATTATATAATTTGTTCATGCAAGCCGACAAACTAACTGTATTTGAAAAAAAAAACACAGATAGATCACGATTCTTGTTAACTACTTCAATGTCATATATTTCAATGTCAACACCAAATAAAAGGTCATAACAAATTAGAAAATAGAAGTTGGAAAAAGAACACATGTATTCTTAGTCATTAACTAAAACATTTGTTTCTATCATTGAATTTGTTTATTTTACTTTCATTTTTAATCTGTTATAATTTGAATTTTTTCACCAAACATATTTAAGATTATAAGATTTTAAAATATTTTAATATATTCTACATATCTTTTAACTTATTACTACATTATTCAAAATTAATTTTATATTTTTTAAACTCATATTAAATCAGAACCAGACAAATAAAGTATCATCATATTGATAAAAATAGCTGGCATTAAGTTAGATAAACATTCATCGACTGTTGAGCTGCAACTAGTAGTTGTATATAAAAAAAATGTCAACTATTCCATTGAAAACAACTAGTAATCGTATTAAAAGCTTATAATATAAATCTCAAATTTGTATTTAAAAGCAAGAATACAGCATTTGTGAAAATTATCATTTTTCAATTTTTCATATTTCCACAAACAAGGAATTAGAAGAAAAAAGATGAAGCTGGTTTGGTCTCCTGAAACAGCTTCGAAAGCTTATCTTGACACCATACAAATAGTAAGAAACAAAAAAAAAATTGTTTTTTCACTCGTCTTTTTTCATTCAGTGCATTAATTTTTATTTATTTCATATATGCAGTGTGGAATTTCAACAAAATCAAGTGTTGCAGAATTTTTATCAGCTATGGCTGCAGGTTACAACGCGAAATTAATAGTTGAAGCATGGAAAAGTGATGATAAGATAAATGGTGAGTCGATTGCCACAAGCATCGGCCTAGCCATCGCCACAAAACATAATCGTGGAAGGTATGCATTTCAAAGTAGTATTCTCTTTGTTTTAATTTTTATAAGATGTTTGATGAGACACAATTATTTTCTTAGAAAATAAACAATTTATTGTCTAAAACAATATATTCTTAGACATTTACTTATAATTCATTTTTCTAAGGTAAAATAAAATCGAGTCTTTATTTTATTTTATTTTTATTTAAGCAAATCCGTCAAACAAGGTGTCTAGTACTAGTTTTTTGGTTTATATAACAAAAAAGCGAATCTTAATGTAAAAAAGACAAGGAGACCAGAGTTATGAATTATCTAACTAATCCTATGGAAACATAAATAATCTCTACTAGTTAGGTTATGTCTAAACACAAAAATATGACATTTTCTTTAGAAAAAAATTGAAAGTTGACTTAGGGTGGAGCTAGATAGCCTTGGGGGGATTCATCCAAACTTTCTTAGGTGATGAAAAGTTACACTGTTTGTATATGATTAAAATTATATTTTTTATGTGTAGGTTGACCGATGAAATAAAATTCTTGAATTGTATGTGTAGGTACGAATGTGTGGTGCCAGACGAAGAGTCAAGACTAAAATATGTAGGCGCCATGGAAAATTCAGGGGTGTCCTTGCCAGAAGTGATGGTGGGAGAGGCAGAAGAGGTAATGGAAAGGCTAAATGGGATTGATTTTTTTGTTGTGGATGAGAGGAGAAGTGACTTTATTTCACTCCTTAATACTGCTAAATTGAGCCATTTTGGTGCAATTTTAGTGTGCAAAAATGGAAATAAAATAAGAAATATAGAGAGTAAAAAGTTTGGTTGGGATGGAGTTCTTAATGGTAAAGTTTGTGTTGTGAGATCAGTGACACTTCCATTTGGGAATGGGTTGGAGATTGCTTATATAGCAAGTAAAGATGGAAATCAAAAGGTTCGAAAATATGCCAAACGTTGGATTAGACATATTGATAGAAACTCAGGTGAAGAGCATGTTATTCGACGATGAATTGCATAGTTATTATAACGATGATGTTCAAGTTGAGAGCCTAAGTTAGATGTTTCACCTTTTCCTTTTCATGTTTGAGACCTCAAATTGAAAATTTTATTTTGTATACATATAATATAGGAAACATTGGTATTTGCTTATGCAATAGCAATCGTTGTTAGCTTTTTGGTACTTGTACTCTACTAAATGTTTTTCCCTATGCTAATGAGGCCTTGTTTATAGATGAGGTTGAGGCCCTTTTAACCTTTGTGCCCCTAATGGAATGAAAATTAAGTTCTTGGTTATTGAATGACACTTGCTTTTTGTATTTACTTCATGTCGTAATTTATGCAATATTTTTTCTTTATTAGTTAATATTAAATTTAATTTATTATTATATTAATGATAATATAATTATTATTATTGTTACTGAAATGATTTATACTAACGTATGAATTATTTAAGGCTGTGCTTCAAATATTATTTAAGACTCGCTTCAATTTATGAATGCCATCAGTAGCCTAAAGCTTTAAAGATTTAGTAATAAAATACAAAGATAAGGAGTAGGATAGTTATGATAATACGTATGGTTTACCTCTTTAAACTTCACTTCTTTCTAATGAGGTTTCAATGCTAACAAGAGTGAATTATGCAAAACCAACAAAAAGACGAAGGGCATAATCTTCGCTAGGGGTGGCAAAATTAAATCTAACCTGCTGATTAATCCGTCCAGTGGTGAATTCAGGATTTGAAGGTAGTAGATGCTTTGATTTTTTTTTAATATGAAGTTGATCGTTCATTAGTATAAGTACAAAGGCTAATTAATTTGAACACAATTGTGAAGAAGTTAATGAAAAAGCTATGTTTAATATTATTATTAGAAGAAAATATTTTGAGTTAGATATTATGATGTACGATGACTTTTCATATTTTGAAATTAAAATAAGTAATAAATAACATCGCTACTTGCGAATATTATATCCTTTTCTTCGCGATTAAACAACTTTATAAATATATAAAATTACTACTTGTTATGTTGTTATGTAGTTTGGATGAGAAAATTTGTGATTCCATAAAGAAAAGGTGGAATAATTGTGGCTGCTAAAGCTTAGGGTACCTCAAGGTTGTGGGATCAATACTCCATATCTTTTAATTGCAATTTTCTTTCTCTAATTCTAGGCTTATTAATTAATTATATAAATTTAACTGTATCTTTAATATACGAATACACATTTTACTTTGGGGTCAATTGATGCTCGAGCACCCACAAAGTAACACATGGGTCTGCCCTTGAACTCGCCCATTTATTAGCTCAACCTTTTTTAACTCATTTAAAATTGGGTTGATATTCAACTTGAATTGATTCGAGAGAGATCATATCAAAATATTTTTAAAACAACATTTTCAATATACGAATACACATTTTACGTCGGTGTCAATGGATGCTCGAGCACCCACAATGTAACACGTGGGTCCGCCCTTGAACCCGCGCATTTATTAGCTCAACCCATTGCAATCCATTTAAAATTGGGTTGATATTCAACTCGAATTGACTCGAGAGAGAGATCATGTCAAAATATTTTTAAAAACTTTCTTTTTAGTTTGATATGTGTTATATAGCCAAATTAAAGAAAAATATAATTTAATTAAGTACTAAAATATTAAAAAAGAACAAATAAAGTTAGTAAAACTTAGTAAAAATTGGATCGGGGGGCTCTTGACCCGCTCTACACCCTATTTCTCAATTCGTTTTGACTCAAACAAATTTGAGTTAAGTTGGGTCTGAATCCTTTTTTATCTTGACCCATTATAACTCACTCAAATTTGACTCAGTGCACTCATTGTTTCTCTATTTTCTTGTAGTATCAGGTGCAAGTCAATGTCTTGTTTTCGTTATATGGTTAAGAAAGTCGATTGTTTGTCATTAAAAAATACAAAAGAAATAATTTTGAATTTACAAAAGATGATATCCCTGGGTTTAAAGCGTTGACTTTTAATAAATATTAAATAAACTAAAATTGAATTTTGAAATAGTTTGTCATATGAGATGAAACTATTATTTTGATATGCTATTTGTCAATGAATTTTGTAGTGTCAAATTGGGCTACACATTTTGACATTATTATGTATTTATTTGATTTAAGATTTGTAATTATAAGTATGATTTTATGAATTTTAAATTGAATCAAATTATATTGAGCATCTAATCACATTACTTAGATTGATTATATTATTATTTTAATAATAAAAATATAAGTCAAATAACAATTTTTAAATCACTTGTTCATGATGAAGCTAAGGGAGCCTCAGTGTTTCGTTTAGATCCATTTTAAAGTACTCAATTAAATTCATAAGATACAATCTAACTATAAAACAGGGGTGAATTCTCCCATACTAGAGTGAAAATGGTATTTTGCTCCTTGGATATATACAAATTAAGGAGAAGGGGTTTACCTTTCTTTCTACCACCAAACTTACTAATATTATAAAATCAACATTCCAAATTTATTAACAAGTCGTATCTGTGTGACAAACAAATTTCCAATTTGAATTAACAAGGAAACCAGTGAATATACATCAATATTATCTCAAAATATCTAATATTATAGGATTTTTACAAATCATTATCAAAACAATAAAAATGAATTAGCATATCAACCCTTTCCAGTTCATTTGCACACAATTTGGAACTGAACATGCATTGTTCACCAGTTTTTTCCATAGCTTCTTTTCTTGTTTGGGCGCAACACATATGATATCATTGCTAGTATGTATTGTGAAAAATAAAAATTATTTTTTGGAGGTACAAAAAATCCTAAATATTTGTAGAATTCTAAAATTTTGTAGAATAATATCTTTGATTTTATATTTAAAAAAATATAAATATTATTGACCATTAGATATTTTAGCAAGGTATTTGTAATAAATTATAGAATATTTTAGATTTTTTATTAGATAATTAGAAGATAAAGTAACATATATATTTCTTATAGATGTAATCTAGAATGACTTCTAGAATTATCCTTAGACAAGTATAAATAAGGTGGTTTTAGTCATTTGTAAATCAATCCAAAACTAAAATAAATATATCTTCTTCCATAACAAAGTTTTCATTTTCAAAATCTTCGTTCTCCGTTCTAACTTCCTCTTCTTTAATTGAATCTTTCGATCTTAATTAAAGATCTTGGACTAACAAAAGATAATCCAATTGTACTTTTTTTTTGCTATATTTCTCTACATTTATTATGCTTACCTTCAAAACACAAATTAAAGATAATTAATATAATCTTAGTTCTTCTTTTCTTATTGGTTCAACGACCAAATAAAATTTATATATATATACTTGAAAATTTATTTTATTCGGTAGTTCAAATTTCATGATGAAAAGATATTCACGAAAATCAGTCACACAAGATATAATAAAGTGTTTGTTGTCATCAAAGTTAATCCTCTGATCTTTAATTTTTGGAACAGAAAAGCGAAAGTAGATATCAATACTAGTCTTTGTCCACTCTATATTTGGGTGGATACTGCAACAAAGCAAACAAAAAAAATGTCTTTTCCCAGTCAAGAAACCAATTCAAGAAAACATATTTAATTAAAAAATTTTTTTTAGTAAATTAAATATGTCAATCGAAATTATTGAATTTTCAACAAATTAAAAGCTAAAAGAAAATTAAAAAATCAAGTATTTTTTCATAAATTTGCCAAGAAAATAAACAACAATGCAAACCATTTTGTTAAACATAAGGTAAGAAACTTAACTAAATTTTCAATAATACACTACAACAAAATAATGGGTATTTTTGGACTATATAAACAATTAAATAATTATGAAACCACTAATTTAATTCACTTTCTTATAAATTATAAAAGAAATTCATAGAATAAATAAAAAAAATAGGTATTTCAAAAATGACTTTACAAAAAGTACTCAATAATGTTTTCCGTCCTCATTTTGGGACAACATAGAAACATGAGAGCAATCTTTCTTATGAGATTCTCTATTAACAATTTATGGACTCACTGCCAATGGCGTCCTGGGATTGCCGAAATTGCAATTCTAATGGATTGCAATTTCTCAATAATTTCCTCTGCTCTTTCGGGTACTTTATATTTTTAATGTATTTAATTATATCAAATTCTTTGTGTTGATGTGTCCTATTCAATATTGTTGATGTAATTTTGGGGGTTATTTCTTGAACGATAATATATTTTTAGGGTAATTTCTTGAAAACGATGACTCAAGTTCTAATTATTTTCAAAAGCAAAGCTATTTATAACTATGCTATTGGCAAGAATATTCATTGTGCCGGTCAGTTTTCCTAAGCATTTTTGGGTCTATTCTTTACTTTATATGTTTAATACTATTAGTATTCCATGTATTTCAAAGCTAATTAATTTAAATTATTATGTTGAATACTAAAAATTAATGATTTTTTGTTAAAATGCAATTTAAAATTTATATAAATAGCAAGTCAATTCCATTGAACTTGATTCTTATTCATAATAAGTTTCCTTTTAATTCTGGTATAAAAAATTCAACATTCAAGAAATAACAAATAGCTTCTAATCATCAAAAAAAAAATGGCAAATCAATTCTTTCAATACGTACAATTACTTAAAGTAAAATACATATATTGGCTTGCTGAAATTTAAAATATTACATGCTAAGGATAATAATATGTGTTTAAACTTGTCGGCAGAATAATATATAAGGATTGTGCATTTCAACAAATTAAATTTGTATTAATTTCTTAAAAACCTAACCAAAAGAGGAGGTATCGAGGTAGTGAAATAGATTCCAGCGGCTAATTAATTTATAGACATCAGCTATAGATACTTTTCATCCACTTCAATTATTGCTTTTTCTTAGAAAAAGAAGAAGAACGAAAGGAAAAAAAAGAACATAAAAATCAATTGATTAAACTGATATCACAAACCTACAACTCATGCCAGTAATTAAATGGTGACTAAGAAACGAGGAAGCCTTTCTTGATATTTATAGTTCTTTTTTTATTTGCATTCTTTGAATCTCTCCTTTCATATATTTATTACTCCTAATTAATTAGTCTAATTTTAATTGTTGAATGCAACTCTTCCTATTCTCATAATTATTTTTTCATTCATCCTCTTCTCGTAACTATTTATACATTGAAGAGGCATACACATAAATGATAAATAAATAATATTTATGAAGATAAATAAAGGCTGCTAATTAATGAAAATTGCTAGTAATTCTTAAAAATATTATATGTGTTATTTTAAAAAAATTATATATATAGTGTAGTGATATTTCAAAGAAAAGACATTTTAGCTAACACAAATTAAATCATAAATAGCAGATAATCAAAATATACATCATCCATATGTATATATAGAATTTTCTATGAATTATCATTTAATTAACAAAGAACCCTTCATTTCCCCAAATGAATGAATTAGTATATTAAACATTTTAATGTAACTTACAATTTAATTTGTGATCCTTTAATTATTTTTTAATAAAAAAGTTACAATTAATATATAATAAGTAATAGCATAAGGGTAAATAAGTAGTGACATAGAGGCAAAATAATAATTCAATTTTTTACTTTGGACCTTCTAACTTTTAGTAATATATGATATGATGTGATGATTATTCTGCTTACAGAATAAAACGAACCAAAATAAGATCGGCATATTTTATTTTACATTTCTTTTAAGTGATAAGCTTTATTCAGAATATTAAATAAATGGACTTATGTTGATTTATGTAATTAGTTTTACTTTTAGTTGCAACGATTAATTTTTGAAAAAAAATATTTTTATAGTCCATCGACTTTAACAAGAAGATTTGGGCTTTTAAAGACTTTGATAGTCGAATTGAATTTATTTTCTTTGAATAGTTAAGAACATGATTAGGCCGATAACAAGAGTAGGCAAAAATTCAAACGTTAAACAAATTTTAGGCGTGAGATACAAACAAATAAATAATTTGTGATAAGGCTAAAATATTATATCCCAAGTCGTTTTAGCTAAAAATCAAGTTGGAATATTAAAAAGGGTTAAAAATATGTTTAAAATAGCTTTGGTGGAATTTTTTACCAAGGAATTCAAAAAATAATTTTTGAGACAAAGTTGAAAAAGTGAAAGTGTGCGCGATAGGTTCGTGTTGCGGACCTGCCCCACCACAATTTAATTTTTTTTCTTGAAAATTTTTTTAACAAAAATGAACTGAGATGGAACAAGTCCGCGTCATTGACTTACTTCATCATGATACACGATTTTGAATTTTTAGTAAGGGCATTCTCGTCCTTTTTTTCACCCCTCCTAGACTAAAATCCCATCATTTTGATACTATTTTTTTTTTTTACAAATATCAGTACTCTAAGAACGATCCTTAAAAGGACACGTAATTTTTCAAAGAACAGAGGCTAAGGATAAAAGAAGAGGGATAGAGTTGAGAAAGATTCTTCAAATTTCAAAGAACTCCCCAAAAGTTATTTTAGGTCCATTTTATCACCTAGTGACTATCAACTCTTATCGAAAGTAAACTATGAGTTGAGTTCAACCCCTCTTCTTCGTTTTAAGTAAATTTCTTTGAATATCTACATATGCTATTTCTTTGAAATGGATTATTGTATTACATTACCTTATATCAAATTAAGTTATTAAGTTCAAGATATTATGCTCCATTAATTTGTCTTGGCTCAGCTTAATCTAGTATGTAGAGGTATGATTTGGACACTAAATATGTAGTTTATGCAACTTTTTGATTCTATTTTATCATTCTATCATCTATGACTCACATTTTATCCTTTTGTTGATTATAATCTATGTTTAAAACAACGGATGCTTATAATATGTTAAGAAGGTCAGTTTAGGGTTCCCTCAGAAATCTCATTCCCTAGGTTATGCCGATGATTTAGATTGGGTCGTGATACATAAAAAGTTTATTGAAGATTTTTCATCCATTGCATCGCCTTTGACTATGTTTTTCAGAAAAAAAGGTAAAATTTCAATGATCAGATAAATATTAGAGAAGCTTCCAAATATTGAAGGATCTTCTTTCCTTGACTCCTATTAAACAAAGCCAGAAGGTTCAGATGGATTTGTTGTTTATTGTGATGTCTCACGTGTTGATTTAGGATGTGTCTTGATGTAACATAGCAAGGTCATTGCATATGATTCAACGAAACTAAAGTTGCATGAACACAATTATTCAACCCATGATCTTGAATTCGCGATCGTAGTATCATATCCCAAAATACCCCCCAGATGTAACTGGCACCCGCCAATACCATTTGTCAGGACAATCAAGTATATACACATGCATCTAAATTATCAAATCACAAAGATGCAATATGTACAACACCAAACTTCTTCACTACTCATAAAATAGAATAACTATCAAATCAAAATCATATAACAAGTTACGAAAGAATAAGGTCACTTAATAAAATATCTCTAGCCCAAATCCCACAATAAGATCATGGAGTATCTAATAGAGTGATATGAGTTTAACTGTCAGGCATATAAACCCCACGAAAAAGAAAAACATAAACTATAAGGCATCGTTTGGTTTGAATATAGGTTATGATGAGATAAATTGTGATGAGATAAATCATGTTAGGATTAGTAATGACAGGAGAAGTTATATTGAGGTTATATTTTATTGAGTGTTTGGTTTGTTGGATAAATTTTAAGAATATTATGTTTGTTTACAAAAATACTCTTCACTTTATAAATTTTTAATGTATTTTCTTTGCTAACTTTAGTTATTCAATATACATTTTTAAAATAAATCTCTCGTTTTATTTAGCTTAAATATTTTAAAGTGTGCATTTCCATAATAATATCATATGCATTTAAAATAAAACTTTTTTAAAAATTTAATTTACAAATAGAACTTACAGTTTTAAGTTTGTTAAAGTAAAAAAGAATTTATGAAAAATTAAAATATAAACATAATATTAGTGTGTAATTTTTTAATAGAAAAATATGAATTAGTATTATAAAAATAAGGAGTGGAGGTTTTGAATATTATTATATATTATATTAAAAATAATATAAATATACAAAGTGAGGTATAAAAAAGGTGTAAAAGGATATTATTGTCATTGACTCTTTTTATTCCAGGATAACTTATCCCCGGATTAATATGCCACTCATTAGAAGGGATAAATTTCCATCAATCTCGGATGGAGCCAAAGATTGACTATTTTTTGGCCTTGGAGTATGATGGAATAAAGCAAAATGAC
>JAOTQJ010000002.1:4842689-4902957 GCA_025642045.1 Solanum sejunctum | reverse complement strand
ATAATAAAGATAATAATAATAATAATAATAATAATAATAATAATAATAATAATAATAATAATAATAATAATAACAATAATAATAGTAATGACAGTAATAATAGTAATAACAATAATACTAATAATAACAACAACAATAATAATAATAACAGTAACAATAACAATAATAACAATAACAATAACAATAATAATAACAGAGTAATATTAACAATAATCATAACAGTAACAATAACAATAATAACAATAACAATAACAATAATAATAACAGAGTAATAGTAACAATAATCATAATAGTAACAATAATAGTAACAATAACAATAACAATAACAATAACAACAACAACAATAACAACAATAATAACAACAACAACAACGACAATCCACCACCACTTGAGGATGTTAATCCACTACCACAGGATCTTCAAGCCATGACTAACACTTGGAATCAATACAAACTTAATCCTATGGCGATGGATGTTATTGGAGCTATTGTGTTACATCTATTACCAGATGACAGAAAATTCATAATTTCGAGTGGGTTACTTCAAATATTGCAAAAACAGAGGGTTGTTCGCGGGCTTACCATCAGAGGATCTGTATAACTATCTAAACAACAGTGTCATTGTCTACAAGAGTATGATGGAAAATCTGAATCTGTCCATGGATGTCATTGGTTTCCATGTCTTCCCATAGTCTTTAATAGGTGAAGCGACGGTATGGATATCCGAGCTCCCATAGAGTTCAATAACCAGTTAGGAAAAAATGTAGAAGGCTTTTTTGGAGAGATTCTTCCCTAGGTCAAAGAAGCTGAAATTGAAGGATCAAATTAACAACTTCGAGTAATTACCTGGTGATTCGATCAGCACTATGTGGGAGAGATTTACAAATTACCTAAGAAGTGCCCCTGACCACAAGATCGTTAATGACACTTTGATGGAAATCTTCTATTGAGCCTTGGATGAAAATAGCCAAGTTGTTGCTGATACTACTATAGGAGGCTCATTTTTAGATTGTCCATTCTCACAGCTGAGCAATTAGAGAGAGTGGTCAAGGCAAACTGTGCATTGGGGATGAGAGACAAGTCAATGACTAAGAGCTCTTTCTTAGTTAGCACTAATTATAAATAACCAAAAATAAATGAGATGATACAAGAGCTTGCTCAGATTTGTACTAATGGTTGTTGAGGAGATAATCCAGGAGCTAGCTTAAATTACTACTAATGTGGCATTGTTAATGATGCAAAGCCAGGGGCATGTTAATGCAATCAATCATCAGTCTCCACAAGCACCCATGTATAAAGAGCCTTACTATAAGGAGAATACTTGCTTTGGCACTGATTAGATGACGGGTTTTCAGACCAACACCCAAGGGTCCAATCAGGACTAATGGTGCCAAAGTTGAGAAAAACTAGGTTAAAACTTTAACAAGGATGACACTTTTAGAGACAACAATCGAGGAGGCTACTATGACAGGAATATAGGCCAAGATACAGAAGTTGATTGTGGACATAAAGATGGTTACAAGAATGGCCCATATGTGCCACCATACAATTGACACTCTGGTTCTAGTAGCTCTCAAATTAAGGAGATGTTTGACCGATTATTGAAGAAGGCTGATGCTCAAGAGAAGATCTTGAAGGGGATAAAGTCTGACATCTTTGACATTAATAAAAAAATTGAGTCTTATTTTATTCCTATCAACCAGTTGGAGCAACAGTTTGATCAGATTCCAACTTGGTTAAACCATTGTCAGAAACGTACATTGCCCTGCAACACAATACAAAATCTAAAGAATGAGGGGTAGTATATGGCTATGAGAACAAATGGCGGCAAACAGATAATCGACCCACTGATGCTAGTGGATGATGATGAGGTTTGTGTGGATATAGTCGAGAGTAAGGATACAAAGCATGGAGATACTAGTTCCAAGGATGAGCTGAGTGATGCAATAGTCATGCCATAAAAGGTTAAACTTATACATACACCTCCGTGTCTTTTCCTCAGAGGCTCAAAAAGAATGAGGAGGAAAGTAAATTCCAGCACTGCATCTCCATGCTAAAACAACTCTCCATCAACATCCCTCTCATTGAGGCATTGTAGAAGATAAAAAGGTATGCAAAATTCATGAAGGACTTGGTGACTAAAAAGAGGACTGTTAGCCAAGATCTTCAACATTGTAGTGTAATAGCAACAAGGTCCTTAGTGCAGAAGAGAGAAGATCTCAGAGCATTCACCATACCCTACACCATTGGAGATATTGAATTTGCAAAGACATTATGTGATTTAGGTGACAACATCAATTTAAAGCCTCTTGTAGTATTCAAAAAGTTAGGCTTGGGAGCCCCTACTAAGACAAATATGTGGTTGTTGATGGCTGATAGGACAGTGAAATAACCTATGGGGATATTATATGATATTCTCATCAAAGTGGAAAAAATGATTTTCCCACAAACTATGTGATCCGGGATTTTGAAGTTGACTTTGAAGTTTCAATCATCTTAGGAAGGCCCTGAGCGAGTACTAGTAGATATGGAAAGGGGATAACTCATGTTTCTATTGAATTATGAAGAATTCATCTTCAATATCTGTTAGTCTATGAAGAGGCCCACAATGATTTGAAGATATACATTTGGGCACTTGGTGAAGACTTAGTCACCAAGTCTTTCAAGTCATGCTGTGACAGTAAATCAAGCACTACTTGGGAAACAACCCAAGATATTTGCTTTAACAGTAGTATTTTTGTTTTAATGTTAGCTTTCTTGACATTTAGGTAGATTAATTTTATTGTTTGGTTGTAATTATGAACTTTAGGACTGGTGGCATATAAGGTAACAATTGTTCTATGAAGGATATGCAGGAAGAAGTGTAAGTCAGCAAACTAGTGCTGAAAAGAGAGAAAAGTGGTTCTACGACCAGTTCTATTATTACGACCCAAGCCTAGGGCCTAGACGTGACACGGCAAACGGGGAACCTAAGGGAACCCCAAACAAGCCTCTTAACTTAACATTACACATCATTGGTCATGGAAGCATATAAAAGACATAAAGAGTAAGAATAGGGGCAAAGGGGCTAAGGGGAAAGCATGCACAACATTATAATCAAGAGACAAAGAGTCAAAGATCATATCATAGATACATAGCATGTCCAACAAATATCTCTATACACAGATAGGAGCTGGGGCCAAGACAAAGCAACCGGGCTCAGCCTCATACTCAAAATAGAAAGTAAAGAAAAGTGACTCGATATATAATAAGAGAAACATAGAATAAAGTCCCCATAGTAGAGAACTCACCAACTAGCTCGAGTAGTACTGAACTACCCATGTAGACGAGGAGGATAATGAACATGGCCTCCATTTCCTACATGGTGATATCATGTAGGCAAAAGTATGTGTTAGTACGTTTGAATGTACTAAGTATATAGGATGCAATGCAACAAGAGATAGGCATCATAATCAAAATGCATAACAATAGGCAATAGGCATACTATAACAATATGGCATGTATAATCAATGCATAAGTAAAACATGCTCAAGCAATTTATGCTCATATAGGATATCATATGTGTAGAAGAGACCAAGCAAGATTTCCAAAGTACAAACCCCTTGGTAGATTGATGATGATCTCACCCCATCACCCTTGTGGTATGGTACAAACCCCTCATATGGTTGATGATAATTTCACCTTATCACCCTGTGCCGAAGTACGAACCCCTCATATGGTTGATGACTACAAAACCCCTCCTCGGTTATCAAGGGACTAACCCCTCGACAAGGTTATCTATACTTTTAGCCCCCCCCGATCGGGCATGCTCTAATGTAATACTTTATGTAGATTATATCATATACATAAGTTCTTTCCATCATTATAACATCATTCATATCATACCTCATATTTGGACCTTCAATTCCTCAAGAAACCGTAACCCAATATTTTATCAAATACTTGGCGGGTGTAAAATAGTAGTATAAGATCATGCAATTTAGAAATGAAATCATGCAAGCAAATTCATTGTAAAACCATTAATCAACACCTTGCAAGACCCCAAGCAATATACATCAAAATCCCTCATTGAATCATACAATAGATACAAGATTTATAGCTCACAACATAGCAAAACAGTCATAACTTTACATAGCTTTAACATAGTTCATAGACATGCTCATACTAATAAATCCATTTGTAAAAGTAACTTTAAATCATTTAAATTAAGTAAAAAGGAGTTTAGGTCACCATGGGTGGAAGGACCCAATATATAAAGACCACATAACTTAGCTTTGGAGAATTTCTTCGTTAAGATGGAGGTGAGAACTTGAAGCTTCGATGAATTCGTTAAGGTCCATAAGTAATTTGGACACTTGACTTTTGAGTGAAATATTAGTTTAAGTGTTTGAGAGAGTATTTTGTCATTACAATAAAGAACATAAGGGTTTGGGACCTTGAATAAGCATAAAAATATCAATCTAGAGCTTAGAAAGGGTGGGAAAGGACAAAAATAATTCTTCCTAAAAAGCTATCTAACGGCTATTACGGTCCCCGTCATGACCCATACGTAGCACTATGACTCGTAGGACCCTTCCCATGACCCCTAGGCTTAATTTCAAAGTCTCTGAAAATTACTATAAGCTTAACCTACGAGTCGTACCCTGACCTATGGCTCGTAACTATGGGCTCGTATGCAATTCTGCACTAGCAGTCTTCAGTAAAATATCCATAACTTTTGACTCCAAATGCTAAATGAGGTGAAACCAAGTGCATTGGAAAGATAGTACAAAGGTCTTAATTTGACATATCGTGAGCTACCTAGTTCGAAGTTTGCTAAAAGTTATGCTCATTTAAAGTCAACCTTTTCATGGAGCAATATCCAAAACTCAATTCATAGTGAAGTTTTGAACTCGTCTAAGTACTAGGAGTCTCCCATGACCTTAATACACTCTCCACCTAATCAAATAAGGCTTGAAATATGGTTACATAGAAGTATAGAGTTACGAGGTGTTATATCTATGGGTCATGGTTCACAGCATGACTCATACACTGACTCGTAGAACACTTTCAGTAAGCAAAGTTTTGTGCACTCCTGTCCCCAAGCTAACTTTAGGACCTAGATAAAATTATGGGTCATGAATGGGACTCATGGACTCTAGGTAAGATTTCTAAAAGTTGCTAAGTGTCAGGGTTTTTTACAATCCACTGTATGAGTCATATGTCTATGTATGACTCATAGATAGATTCGTATACCAATTTCCAAAATTTGAGTTTGGGTACACTATGAAACCATGCCCTATGAGGCGTAAAATCTTTTACAACCCATAATCGGGGTTTTACAGGGCCTGCACCAATTTTTTACCTAACCTGATCAATGATTTAAAAGAGGAGTAAAATCATTTACCCCTCATTCTTGCCAAAATTTCCTTAAATACCCAAATCTTTCATTCTCCCCCAAGTTTCCAATCACCGTTTGACCACCTGTATATTTTTTCGGCCAACTTTCGGCTAGTCTCTGGCCACTAGGGTTTTCTTGCTCTTGGCTTCATCCTTCAATTTCTCAACTTTTTTTAATCAAAATCAATATGTTCTTAACCTTAATTTTTGTGTTTCATCAACAATTATATTAGTAGGTTAGATTATTATTTTGAATAGTATTCCAAGGTTCATTTCCTACTAATAGGTGTTGCCCATTCATGTGAAAGAATACGTTCTTGAAACTATTTGGGTTGTCGCCTTTTAATTGAATCATATATATGACAGAAAAATGTGTTTAATGTAATTGGCCATGAAGTTTTTGTATGTCATTGAGTGAAATCATGTTGTCACATGTCATGGAAAGTCAATTAAATAATTTTGATTAAAAATTAGCATGTGATTGCATGTGTGTGAATGATAGCACAATTTTATTGATCCAATGGTGGTTGAAATTTTGTGTGAATGTGGATTTGATTTTTGACGGGGTAGTTTTATAATTCACACATGTGGGGTGGTGGATACCTTGGTAGGATTGTATAGAGTGCGTAAAATTATTGCTTCGATGCTGATGATAGTTGACATGCCTTGTTGTGGACCGAACATTGGGTAATGGGACCTATTTGATAGACTTAAGGAAGCCAAGTTGCTGTATTTTTATAGCACAAGGGTCTTCTATGGCTATTGGATTAATCCCCGAGTCATAGTTACCCCTCATGAGTAAGTCCAACAGCTTGGGAATTTCTTGGGTTCCATTAGATAAAAATATTTATGAGTCGTATTTTAGACTACAGCTCATAACCTGATTTCTTAGGCACATTATTTCGATAATACTTTAGCCTCGTTCAATTGTGTACTTTTCCTCTTTCGAGATTGCCCATAAAAGCTTATCTAATTTCTGATCTATGAATCTGAAAGTCTACAATGTGGCTAGGAGAGTTCTCAGATAAATAATCTCCTATTCATATAGGTTTCTGGTTAGTAAAGGTCTCCATATGCGGTCAAATCCTTAGACTTAATGAGTCAATTAAAGTGAAACTTGTCTAAAAATATACTCTTACAAAATATACTATATTGTAATCTCATGCCTAGAGATAAATTAATATTGTTCTTAGTTAGCCAAATTATTTATTGATCCTTAACTATGTGCTTCTTGTTTAAGTATGGATTATTTCTCTCCTTTTTTTTTTGGTAATTTTTATATAACTATATGCATTTATTCTGCATGACCATTGAACTATAAATTTAAATGGCTAATTCTTACTACATGATTGTTATACTAATGTATTTTTATATCTACTTTAAATGCACCAAGATGATGTCTCCGCATAAGCAATGGATGGAACTTATTAAATTGTCCATGAAATATACCAAGTTATACTTTTTGGTATCACCATGGGGAGATGTCAGGTGAAGAAGAATTGAATTTTGAATTTATAGATAATAATAATGTTGAAAAGAATAATGGCGAGAATGAAGTACATAGTATGCTAAGATATCTATAACCCAATTTTGATGGAGATACAGATAACATTGGTGATGATTTTTTTTGGAAAGGAACCAAATGCTGAAGCAAAAAGATTTTATAGGCCATTGAAAGATTTTGTCTACCATTATATGAAAGTGCAAACGTTTCTAAACTTTCTACTTTGGTTAAATTGCTTCACATCAAAAGCATTGGTCATTGGATTAATGAGTAAATAACAATGTTATTGGAATTCTTGAAAGAAGATTTATTGCTTGAAGGAACAAAGTTGCCAAATTCATATTACGAGACAAAGAAGGTCATTCAGAATTTTTGGCTTTCTTACAAGAAGATTGACGCTTGTAAAACAATTTCATATTATATTGGAATAATGATAATCATTTTGCAACATTTGTGGTGCCTCTAGATGGAAGGAGAATAAACATAGTAAGGAAACAAATTTAAAAGTGGATAAAAGATATGATGCAAGATTTTACATTATTTTTCACTAAAGCCATGACTTCAAAGATTATTTGTGCTCAAAGACATCTCCTATGATGTCATGGCATTATGATGAAAGAGTTGATGATGGACTAATGAGGCACCCAGTATTTCAGTGGGATGGAAATTGATGAACTTCACCCATCTTTTGTTGCTGAACCTCATGATGTGTGACTTAGGCTTGCTAGGTATAATTTTCAACCATTTAAAGCATTTAAAACTCCATACAACATTTGGCATGTGATACTTATTTCTTATAATTTACCATCTTGACTTTGCATGAAGCAAGAGAATTTTATTTTATTAATGCTTATATCTAGCCTCGAGTGTCCTAGTGATGCAATTGATGTCTATTTATAACTTTTGATAAAAGAGTTGAATGAGTTATGGGAAACTGGAGTGGAAAAATTTGATGCATCAACTCGAAAAAAATTTCTCATTACATGCATCATTGCTGTGGACCATCAATGATTTTCCAACAATGTGTAAATTTATCTGGATCGAGTATAGAAGGAAAGTTAGCTTGCCCATGTTGTAAAAAAACTGTTTCTGCAAGGATTAAAAATGGAAAACAAATAATGTTAGATGTCCCACAGACGATATTTTCCTCTTAGCCACAAATGGAGGAATAATAAAGTGTCATTTGATGGAACTAGGGAACATAGACTACCACCAGAAATATTGTCCAATGATGATATATTTGATCAGGTAGTTGACTTAGATGGGTTATGATTAACAAATGATCCAAAGAAAAAGATTAAAATATCATATGAAATAACGGGTGATTATTGGAATACGAAGAGTATACTCTTTGATCTTTCATATTGGAAAATAGTAACGACTCGAATATCATATTTTGTTGTTGGACCTTGAGAAATCTCATTTCGACCAAAGACTTTGGACCAAGTGTGTCTCAAGAGAGACCACAGGGCCAATGTTGGGTCACATGAGTCATGTGGCCTCAAGTGAGACCACACTTGACCTCAAATCTTGCATATTGGCCTTGGGGTGGTGTTGAAAGCTAAGGCATACCTCACCAGCACCCCACATGTATTGTGTGGCACTTCACGGGTCATGTAGATGATCCATGGGGTGGCCTAGGCTTGAAAACCCCATCATTGGACCTAAGGGAGGCCACACAACCAGTCACATAGGTCGTGTGGTGTGACACAGATCGTTTGGCCTACTGTGAAGTCTACGGGGTGGATATACTCTAAGTATGGCATCACCATCTCTTAAGATTTTTCACAAAAGTTTCCTAAGGTTGGGGAGATGAGAGCACCACATGAAACGTGTGGCTACACATTACTCGTGAAAGGTGTCCGTTTAATGGACTCGTGCGAAATATTCTAAGTGTTGGTTCAAGATCAAAATTTCTAGAAATTTTTCTAAGTATCATTTCATGGGCATTCCACACGGATGGTGAAGTGCCACAGGAGCCGTTTACCCTCAAGTCAAAGGCTTCTGGTAAAGTTTTTCTCCAATTTATTAATAATATTTTCATAAATTTGGTTATTTCTATTGATCTTTTGGAAATTTCTATGCTATTCTAAGGTCTCTAAAGACCTAAACCCTATTTCAAACATTCAAAATCACTCTTCATATTTTAAAACCTCTCAAAAGCTTTCAACTAAAGAGCTCTTGGAGATTTCAGCATTTGAGCTTGGGAACTCAACTCATCTTCAAAATTCTTTGGGATTTGTTCATCTTAGTAAAGGTATGTGGGTTTGAACCTTGATTACATTCCAATCAAAGAGACCCAAACTATTTTCAAGTAATTTCACGAAGTTCTAGCTTACATTAAATCAGGGTTTTAAATATTATGATTTCCAAAATTCTATTTATGCATGGGTAGTATTTATTTGATGATTTTAAGGTGGTTTAAACCATTATATGAGGATTTACTTCGGGTTTATAGAATTATAAGTATGCATGTCCCCTTTAAGGCTTGTTTATGCATATGTAATTATATTATGATTTTAAATATGGATTAGGTATGTTTTCACTTGAAAAGTATGTTTTCACTTGAATTTTATATTATATTATGGATTTTAGATTGAATCTTAATTACCCTTGCCATTCTCTCATTATTCATAATATATATGTATTTATGTATATGGATTATTATGGAAATTATGAAGTGGGTTAAGCCCAATTTTTTTTGTATATGATATAATTTTGATAAGATTTTGTCTATGATAAGATGTCATCACATATATCTCTATTGATTATGGCTCTTTGAGCATTTTGGGTGCTTGAACCATTTTAGTATATGAATGGGTTATTCCTATGCATGAGTATTATGACTATGAAGATATGATTTTGATATTTGAGTCTAAGTATGAATTATTATGAAAGATGTTTGGCTTTTAAGCCCTATTGTGCATTAAAATGCTTCGAAAAGACATACCTTTTGAAAGCATGTATAATTACGTATATTATAAGTATTCTTGTGGGATGATGACTTAGCACCAATGGATTGGGGGCGTTAGGGCTATCCCCAAGGGCCCTCTCCCATTCCTCTAACTATGTGCCTAGCATAGGTTTCCTTTCAAAAATTTGAGGCCCCTAAGGAAAGATGCCTAAAAATGGGGTTGCCCATAAGGAGAAGAAATGATATGATATATTTTGATATCAAAATCCTATTCAAAATGAGAGGCCCGTAATGAAGGTTGCTTCATACGAAATGGGGGGCCGTAAGGTAAAGCATGGTTTACCCTTAGCAGGTAAACCACCTCTTTACCCATAAGGGATAATCATCGAGATTCCAAGTAATAGTTCACTTGGTCTTACTCATATCGGTTGAGGTCTCATCCCCACTATGTATATGATTATCATTTGCACCTTATGCATCATTGGTTTTAAGTCATTTTGTTATACTATACCTCTTGTTATATATATCCTTCTATAGTATATGCCCTTGTCATCTAATATTTATATGCTGATTTTGGTAAGTTCATGCATTGCATCGCGCATACTTAGTACATTCAAATATAGTAACGCATACTCTTGCCTTTATGATTTCACCATGTAGGGACCGAGGACTTTGATCATCTATAGCTTGATGCTTAGCTCAGATTCCAAGTTTACTTGTAGTGATGAGTCCTATCTTCTAAGGACGTTCTACCATCTATATACCTTTATTACTTTTCATTTCTTTATGTATTGAGGGTGAGCTTAGGAAATGTCTTGGCCGCCGACCCTTCTATGTAGAGGCATTGTTGGACATCTTGTAAACCTCCTTACATTTTATGTTATGTGATATGACTTAACTCTATGATATGGGTTGGTTACCTTGATTATTGCTATGTGAGTTGGTTATTTGATTGATGGCTTGTTATATGTTGTGATAGAAAGATCCTAAGTCCCAGAATGTCCCAATAAGGTGAGTCCTATTTCCCCATCCCATTGTACTATATGTTTGTTTATGTTCACTTCTGAACCAATGATGTGAGTTTTGGTATCTTAAGGCTTGTATGAGACTCTCAAGTTCCCATTTGTTGTGTCACATCTAGGCCCTAGGTCCGAGTTGTTACAAAGATGGTGTTAGAGCCCTAGGTTTATAAATAATCCTTGAAGTCCAATGTGCCGCGTCAAGTAAAGTCCTATTTATGGGTGTGAAGTGCACTATGTCAATAAGTGGGAGGCTATGACGATGTTTTAGGAATTATCTCAATTCTTCAAGTATTATGTCATGCTATAAATAGTTGGATTAGCTTTTGACCATGAATAGTATCCTTGCTCTGTTTTAGAAGATGCCTCTTGGTAGACTTGCCAGACCAGCCCCAACTAATAAGGGTCAAGAAGCTCAAGGGACTATGGATGAGCCTATCTTTAATGGTGAATTTCGCATGGCCATTGTCATGCTTGCCCAAGAGGTGACTACCCAGACTAGGCAATCCAACCTGCCTCAAGATCCCACTCCGACTTCTAGAGCGAGGGATTTCACCCAGACGAATCCTCTGGAGTTCTTGGGGTCTAAGGCTGACGAGGATGCTTAGGAGCTCAGTGATGATCTCTCCAAAATATTGAATGTCATGGGTGTCACTTCTGAGGGGAGGGATGAATTGGCTACTTATCAATTGAAGGATGTGGCACAGGTGTGGAATACTCAGAGGTCTATGGAGGGGGCTTGTGGTGATACAGTCAATTGGGAGGAGTTCAAAATTGCTTTTCTTTATTGTTTCTTCCCACTTGAGCTTAGGGAAGCCAAGACTACTAAGTTCATCAACCTCAAACAGGGTAATATTAGAGTTAGGGATTATTTACTCAAGTTTGCTAAGCTCTCCAAGTATGCTCTCACATTATGGGTGATCCTCGTGCAAAAATTCATAAGTTCTTTTCCGATATCTCTAACTTTCTTGTACAATATGTCATACAGCCATGCCTAATCAAAACATGGACATCTCTAGACTTATGGTTTATGCCAAACAAATCGAAGGGGAGAAACGCAAAGGAAGAAGAGGGCCCGTTTTGATGGTGGTTTCTCCGACTTTGGAGGTGGTAGTTTTCGTTGCTTCCAACGGGGCCAAGGTTTAGGTGCTTAGGTTTCTAATGCTAGCATACCTCCTTTTAGGGCAACGATTGGTGGTGGATGGGATACCCTTTGTCTAGTAATTGTAGGAAGTATCATATGGGTAACTGCTGGAGAACCCCTAGTACTTATTTCGGGTGTGGTGATAAGAATCACAAGGTTGATCATTGTCCCAATAATCCTCCGAAGGGTCAAGGCTGAGTGGCTCAAGGTGAACAAGGTCATCCAAGAGTTCCTCAAGGTGTTGCTCTGTGAAATTACAGATTTTATGCTCTTCGTGCACGTCAGGAGGTCGAGGAGGCTCCAGATGTTATGACTAGTAAGTTAAAAGTCTTTGATTTTGATGTTTATGCTTTGCTTGATTCGGGTGCAAACTTGTATTTTGTGACTCCTCTATTAGTTTTTAAGTTTGGTATGAGTTAGGAAATTTTGAGAGAGCCTTACTCGGTTTATACTCCCGTGGCTGATTCTGTTGTTGCATATAGGGTCTATCGTGGCTATCCTATCTCTGTGCTGCAAAAGGTATTTTCGTGTGATCTTGTGGAACTTGAAATGTATGAGTTTTATGTAATTATTGGGATGGATTGGTTGCATTCATCATATGCCTCTATAGATTGTTGAACCCGAAAGGTCAAGTTCCAACCTCCCGGTGAGCCCATTCTTTAATGGAAAGGTAGTGACTCCGCTATTAAGGATCGATTTATTTCCTACCTCAAAGCTCAAAAAATGATCTCCAAGGGGTGTATAGATCACATAGTGAGGGTTAAGGATTTGGAATCCGAATTGCCTACTATTAAGTCTATTTTGGTGGTGAATGAGTTTCCGAATATGTTTCCCGAAGATTTGCCCAGTATTCCTCCTGAAAGGGAAGTAGGCTTTCGCATAGATATTCTTCCAGATACTCAACCTATCTCTGTTCCTACCAATCATATGGCATCTATTGAGTTGAACAAATTGAAGGATCAGTTAAAAGGTTTATTAGAGAATAGTTTTATCAGGCCAAGTATATCTTTATGAGGTGCTTCGGTGTTATTTGTAAGAAAGAAAGATGGATCTCTTCGGATGTGTATCGATTATAGGCAATTGAATAAGGTAACCATTAAAAATAAGTATCAATTGCCTAGGATCGATGACTTGTTTGACCAACTTCAAGGGGCTACTCACTTTTCGAAGATTGACCTCCATTCCAAGTATCATCAGTTAAAGGTTAGAGAATGTGATATTCCAAAGATGGTCTTTCGGATGAGGTATGGGCATTTTGAGTTTGTAGTGATGTCTGTCGGCCTAACTAATGCTCCGACCATGTTCATGGATCTTATGAATCGGGTGTTCAAGTCATTCCTTGATAGTTTTGTATTTGTCTTCATTGCTGATATTCTAATATATTCCCGAAGTGAACATGAGCATATGGATCATTTGAGGTTGGTTTTGCAAACCTTGGGAGAGAAGAAGTTTTATGCCAAATTGAACAAATGTGAGTTTTGGATAGGTGAAGTTGCTTTTCTGGGTCATGTCGTATCCGATGATGGTATAAAGGTGGATCCAAAGAAGACCAAGGCGATAAAGAATTGGCCTAGACTGCTGACTCTTTATACATTCGAAGCTTCCTTGAGTTAGCAGTGGTGGTTTTTGCTTTGAAAATTCGAAGACACTTTATGTATGTGGTGCATTTTGATGGTTTCACCGATCACAAGTACTTGCAATATGCATTCACTCAGAAAGACCTTACGTTAAGACAAAGAAGATGGTTGGAACTCCTGAAGGATTACGACAAGAGTGTTCTATATCACCCCGACAAGGCAAATGTGGTAGTCGATGATCTTAGTAGGTTAGCTATAGGAAGCGTGGCTCATGTTGAGATGGAGAAGAAGGAGTTGGTAAGGGATGTTCATCGTTTGGCAAGATTGGGTGTCAAATTGGACGATTCCAATGATGGTGGTATACATATTCTAAATGGGGTTCGAATCCTCAGTGGTTGTTGATGTGAAGGCTAAGCAAGATTAAGATCCATCCTTGGTTGAATTGAATAATTAGTTGCCGAGAAGAATATTGAGGTGTTCCCCCAAGGAGGAGATGGTGTCCTTCGGTATCAAGATCGCTTACGTGTTCCGGATGTGAATGATCTTAGAAAGGAGATCATGAGTGAAGCCGATATTTCTCATTATTCTATTCACCCGAGGTCCACTAAAATGTATCAGGATTTGAAGGAGGTGTATTGGTGGCATGGTATGAAGAGCATCATAGCCAAGTTTGTATCTGAATGCGCAAATTGTCAAAAAGTGAAGGTGGAGCATCAAACTTCCGATAGGTTGGTTCAAGACATTGAGATTCCTACTTGAAAGTGGGAAGATATAAATATCGACTTTTTGATTGTGTTGCCTTGGACTCGAAATCAATTTGACTCCATTTCGGTTAACATCAATTGGATGACTAAATTGGCTTATTTATTACTAGTTAAGTACTATTTTTGATGTCGAAAACTATGCATAGTTGTACATTCGAGAATTAGTAAGGTTTCCTGGTGTGCCTAGATCTATCATATCAGATCAGGGTACCCAATTTACTTCTCACTTTTAGAGATTGTTTCAAAAGGGACTTGGTACTAAGGTCAAGTTAAGCACTGCCTCTCATTCTCAAATTAATGGGCAAGCCGAAAGTGAAAGTGCAAGGAGGGGCGATTGAATTGAAATTTCTTTGATTTTTCGTATAGCTTAAGCCTGATCTTAGGAAGTCAGCTAATGATTTAGATAGTTGACTAAGAAAACAAGTAAATAAGCTAGAAATTAAAAAGTGTAAAAAGAAACTTTGACACTAGATATTTTTATACTGGTTCGGATTCAATGTGAATCCTAGGTCCAGTCCCCTTAGGTTGCAAGGGATATCTTTTCAAGCCTTTAATGTAGAAATGCTTACAAAAATTAAAAATAAACACTCAATTTTTTTCTCTTTTTTTAATTTTTGTTTGTCTGTTGATGCAGACCTCTCTTTTCAATTTTTCTTCTTTTCTCTCTCTTTTTCTTTCCCAGTAACAATAACGAAAGATTACAATGATTTTCTAAACATGAAGAGTATTGAAGAGTGCTTGAATAGAAGTAGGCTAGTATGAGTTTGAGATATCCGGATGCCTCCTTTATATTGAAAAGATGGCATCCTAAGGGATTTGATCCTTGGTTTAAGGCAGTGATGAGTCCTCTTTCAAAGAATAAGGGTAAGGCAAAGGATTTGGTGATCTTCATGCAATCTCCCAAATTTCCTTCCTGATTCCTCTTGATTGTGTGGATATTCTTCTTGTTGATTAGCAATGGCAAATTGATCTTCCACATTTCCTGTAATCTTCTTGATTCCTCTTGATTGCGTAGAACCTTGTTGATTGATATTCTTCCTGTTAATTAGCAACAACAAATTGGTCTTGATAGGAAAAGATCATTGATTGATTTAGTTTTGATATCTTTTCCTTTTTCTTCTTCTAGATTTCCTTAATTGTCTCTATCAGATTTAAGATAGATCCTAGTTGTAGTTTTCATTTTCGTTTTTCATCAAGGATGTTTCCTTTTGTGTGTTTTCCTGAAAATAATCATCATTCAAAATAGATTAGCACTAACAATCTCCCCCTTTTTTATGATGATAAAATTTGATTAAGTAGTCGACTTCCCTGTGTATAGTTGACTGCTTTATTTGCTCTCCTTGAGTGGTTGCCTGGTGGTTGTTTAGGTCTTTTTATTGCTCCCCCAAATTTGATACCTACTAGTTGACTTGCTAGCAAAAGACCAAAAAGAAACAATAGAGAACAACCAGAATAACATAGTAATAATGTAACTACATAATATTTCTCCTCCTTTTGACATCAGCAAAAAGGAGAATAGGGGCAAAACAGAGCATACATAGCATTTCAGTTTGTCAAAACAACCATATGATCGAAGTCTTGGGCATATAGACCCTTAGTAACAGTCCAAAAAAGAAAACAAAACTAAACAAGTTATCCATGAGGGTGAAGAAAGCACGTCAGGGTGTTCACAAGAGATGTTTTCAAGTTTTCGATCATAGCAGTTAGGGAGGTTGAGAGTTCGTCTGAACTGGTTTGAACTTTCTGAGCAAACTTCGCAGCATCCTTGATAACCTAGTCTAGATTTAGGCGAATCTTGGCAACATCAGTACCTTGTTTCCTTGGTGGAGGATCAAATCTTTTCCACAAAGTCAGCAACAAAATCAAATTTGCAGTAATTAGAAAGAAGTAGGTCTTGAAAGGCTTCAAATTTTTCATCCATTCAAGCGATGTTGGAAAAAATATTTTCAAGAAGCTTATATTCTGGAGGAGTGGGAGCAGTAAGGGTAGGAGAAGAGGGTTTAGGCGGAGATGTAGGTGCAACAATGTCAATTTTGAGAGCCCAAGAATCATTGGAGAGTACATAGCCCATACTTCCAAAAGCCTAGAATTGTAATACTTGTTTACAGTAATAGATGAAATGTCTACAAAACAAATAGAATTGGCTTCAAGGATGGGAGATATGGTCATCCCAGGGGAGACTAGGGGTATAAGTAGTAGAGTCGATCATGTAGTTAAAGTGAAAGAGGAAAGCTTGAATTTTTTCTTGGAGAGAAGATAATAGATACAGAAGGTGTCTCACATAGATAGTGAGGTGAAATAACCTACTCTTGTAAGAAGAGTGGTTGCCACTATGTTGCAATAACACGGGCTTCAAAAGACACATCTTAGGGGCCACGAATGGAATGACAGAGCCTGAGGGATTAGAGGAAAGAGCCTTCTTGGATTCGTCAAAGGTTAATTCAAAATCAGAGGGCCAAGAGTTTTTAATAGCACTAGAGAACCCAGAGCAATGAATTTCAAAATTTTTTTCCAGAATGTCACAGTTTAAGAAAATTTGCTTGCCAAGAACTAGGGTTTCAACTTCTCCAGGCTTTGAGGATCGAAGGTTAGCATAGAAGAGCTTGACCAAAGGTTCATATACCACTTTTGGAGGAGAGGAGAAAACATTTGCCCAACTTTGATACTCAAAGAATTCCTTAATCAGACAATGAAGGTTAAGAAGAAGGTCAAGATCAACAAGGCAACTATGCGCGACTGTTTTGGTTTTGAGAGATTGGAATAGGTTTCATTGGAGGAGTACCAAAAATCTATTTTTACCTCAAGAGATTTGTCAAAATCAATACAACATTTCTTTTTCTGATCACTGGAGGGATGAACATAAGCAGGCGCTTGAGAGAAGAGACTGGTGGAGAGGTGGAGAATGGAGGAGATGAATGAATGCACTCATTTTTAGAGTCGATGGGAACAGGGGAATGGTCAATGCCCTTTCCTTTGAACCTATAACTCTTACCAGGAGGCATGATTAAGAATGGTGAAGGAGTTTAGATGAGAGAGATGGAGGAAGAAGAGGATTATAAGAACGAGGAGAGAAGACAAAGAGAAAAAAATTCTGAATCGATGGGACATGAAAAGAAGGGTAACTGACACGCAGAACAAGAAAGGAAAACTTAAATACCAATTGTCAAAAATTAATGCTGAGTAATAAATGAAGTACCAGGAATTCATGCAGAAAAGGAACAAAATCAAATTCTTAATAAATGTATATAATTATTACCAAAAAAGGCTAAAATATAACCACATAGACAAATAATAATTGTAACATTTACCAAAATTAAATTAAGCTGGTGTGGAAATAATATTTAAAAAATTTCTGAGATTGCAAAATCTTTCTTCAAGAAGTAGTTTTGTAAAAATGTCAGCCAACTAATTATCAATTTTAGCAAAGATAATTTAATATTTCTATTTAAAATATGATCTCTTATGAAGTGATGTTTGATATCTATATGCTTAGCCCTAGAATGATGCATAGGATTTTTAAACAAACAAATAGCACTAGAGTTGTCACATAGTAATTGTGCATGCTTAACAGTTATAACATAATCAGATAGTTGATGAATAATCCATAAAACTTGAGCACAACATAGTGCAATGGCTACATATTCAGCTTTTGTGGTTGAGATGGATACATAATTTTGTTTCTTGCTATTCCAAGAGACTAGGCAATTTTCAAGGAATTGAGAAGAATCACTAGTGCTTTGTCGATTCACTTTATAACCTACATAATCTATATCTAAGAATCCACGAAGATTAAGGGTAAAGGATTTTTCATACCATAGTCTAAAAGAGATGGTTCCAACTAGATATTGAATTATCCTTTTGACACCAGTAAGATGAGATTCTTTAGGAGCAAATTAGAATCTAGCACATTTACATATGCTAAACATAATGTCAGGATGACTAGCAGTGAGATAGAGTGAGGATCCAATCATACCTCGATACTTGGTTTTATCAATACTTTATTCATTAGGATCAAGATCCAGATTGCATGAGGGATTCATGGGGCTGTTGATAGATTTAACATTTCCTATACCAAACTTTGGCATTAATTCTAATGCATATTTGCTTTGACAGATGAAAATACCTTAATCAGTTTGATAGATTTGAAGACCAAGAAAGAAGGTTAACTTACCCATCATGCTTATTTCGAATTTGCTTTGCATAAGATTGGCAAAGTCCTTACACAGATCAATATTAATACTACCAAATATAATATCATCAATATATATTCGAATGATAATATTATCAGAGGAAGATTTTTTGATAAAAAAAGTGGTATCAATGCTTCCTCGAGAAAATCCATGAGATAGTAAAAACTCACTCAGGCGCTCATACCAAGATCTAGGGGCTTGTTTGACTCCATAAAGTGCTTCTGATAGTTTAAATACATGATAAGGAAAATCTGAATTTTCAAAGCCCGGAGGTTGTTTTACAAAAACTTCTTCTTCAATGAAGCTATTTAAAAAAGCACTTTTAACTTCCATTTGAAAAAGTTTAAAACCTTTATAAGTATCATATGGAAGAAGAATTTGAATAAACTCTAATCTTGCTATAGGAGCGAAAGTTTTATCATAGTCGACTCCTTCCTGTTGAGAGTAACCTTGAGCGACAAGTCTTGCTTTATTCCTAGTTACCTCTCTAGCCTCTTTTAGATTGTTTCTAAAGATCCATCTTGTTCAATGATGGTAATATTTTCAGGTTTGAGGACCAAGGTATAGACTTGGTTCCTTTCGAATTGATCCAGTTCTTCTTTCATAGTATTTACCCAGTCTTTGTCTTTCAAAGCTTTCTCTATCTTTTAGGCTAAAATTGGGATACAAGAGCTATGTTGTCACTTATTTTGTTGGATGTCCTTATTCTCATTCCATCACTGAAGCCATAAATAATGAACTTTCTGAGATAGTTAGGCTCACTCCTCCATTCGTTTGGAATATTTTCAATTGCTAGTTGACTTTCTTCAACAATAGTCGACTGATCTTTAGCTACTGTAGAGGTTGTTTATCACTATTAGTGGTATCTTCATCATTAGAACTATATCTTTTCTCATGAATAGGGTTAAATTCATCAAAAACAACATGTATGGATTCTTATGCAGTGGAGGTACATTTATTAAAGATTTAATATGCTCTACTATTGGTAGAATAATCAAGAAAGATACCTTCATCACTGCGTGGATCAAATTCACCTAGACTGTCTTTACCATTATTGTGAATGAAACATTTATAGCTGAATAGATAAAGGTAGCTCATGTTAGGCTTCTTTTCATTCCACAATTCATAAGGAGTCTTCTTGAGTATTGGCCTAATTAGACACCTGTTAAGAATATGACACACAGTACTTACCATCTCTATCCAAAAATAGTAAGGAAGAGATTGTTCACAAATCATAGTCTAGGCCATGTCTTGAAGAGTTTTGTCTTTCCTCTCAACAACTCCATTTTGTTGAGGAGAGCAAGGGTCAGAGAAGTTGTGTCAATACCCTTCTTCATTATAGAAGTTTTCAAAGGCCTTGCTTGCAAATTCTCCTCCATGATCACTTCTGATAGAAATAATGTAGTAGCCTTTTCCTCTCTATACTTTGTTATAAAAGAACTCAAAATTTTTTAAAGTGTCATCTTTGTTATATAAAAACATAACCCAAGTAAAACAGGAATAGTCATCTACAATAACAAAAGCATACCTCTTACCACTAAAGCTTGCAGTTCTAGTTGGACCAAAGAGATCCATGTGAAAAGATTGAAAAGTTTTTGTAGTAGAGACAATGTCTTAAGATTGAAAAGAGTTCCTTGTTTGCTTACTCATTTGACAAGCATCACAGATGTGATCCTTTGTGTAATCTAACTTTGGAAGTCAAATCACTAGTTCCAGTATTGCAAGCTTTTTAATTAATGTCATGCTAGCATGACCAAGCTCTTTATGCCATATCCTGGGATCTTCAGAAGTAGATGCTAAAGAAATATGATTAGTTGATCCTTAGATTGAGTCCAAAATGTAAATATTTTTGTCTCTGCTTCTTGGAAGAATTGCCTTTCCTGAAACATCTTCAATGATGCACTCAATTTTCTTAAATCTTACTTCAAGGTCAGCATCACATAGTTGACTGATACATAAAAGATTGTACTTTAATCCCTTCACAAGATACACCTTAGTAATTTCACTGGTTTCATTAAAGGAAATAGTTCTAATACCAATGACAGTTCCAATTGAATTGTCACCAAACCATATTTTTCCACCCTTAATTTCGCAACAGCTTTGAAAAGATATTTATTTCCTATCATATGATTTGAACATCCGCTTTCAAGATACCATTTGTCTTTTGATTTCACATGGAGTTTCTGTAAAATAAGTTTACTTGTTTTTAGGTACGCAATGAGTTTTTGGTACTTTTTGGTTAGAGTTGTTTTTGACTGCCCAAACCAAGTTAGTTGGTTTAGAGAGATTATATCTATACCTAGAAAAGGAATGACCAGATTTACCACAATAATAGCAGGAGTTTTTTACCAGTTTCATCAGGTCCAACAGACTACAATACTCACTTTGAGAATGAGTCAACTGGTCTGAGCCAGTTGACTTAGTTCCCTTACAAGGTCTGGAAAACCTTTGAGTATTTTTTAAGAGATTCTTTAATTTAAAAATTTCTTTATCAAAAAGGTCTTTTTCAATAAAACAAACCTTGAGTTGAATTTCCAAGTCCCCTTTTTTATCTTGAATTGTTCTAATATTTTCAAAAGCACTTTTCAAGTCTATGATGGCCTGGTCTAATAGAGATCTCAAATTATTGCAATTCTTACAGAAATCTGATTTTACCTTGCTGGATTCTACAATGGCCATAAAGCACACATTTCCAGAGTCATCTTAATCATATTCAGATGTGTCTTCATCACTCCAGCTGCTAAGAGCTTTGTTTCTTCCATAACCTTGAGGATATCTTTTCTTAGTCTCTGGACACTCATTTACAACTTGTCCAAATTTGCTGCAATCACAGCACCTATCATCATTTTGATTATAGTTTGTAATTTGTTTATTTCTAGAGTTATTTGACTTACCTCTTCTTTGATTTCTGTTGCACCAAAATGTCTCCATGACAGATGTTGTTATTAGAGCAATTTCATCCTAATTGAATTCATCTTTCTCATCTTGATTATCATTAGTTGCTTTTAAGGCAACAAATTTCTTCTTCTCATCTTCTTTGCCTTTTTTGTTTAGATGAGTCTTCTCAAAAGCAATAAGATCTCCTCGAACCACATCATATCTCAGGTTCTTTAGATCCATGCTTTCAAGTGCAATAACTTTGGCATAACATTGAAGAGTAGACTTCTTAGAACTCTTCTCATATGCTCTATGGGAGAATATTCTTTTCCAACAGCTTTGAGTTCTCCAATGATCTTCCTCAGTCATGCAAATATAATTTCAACAAATTCTCCTTCTTTCATTTGAAAAAGTTCAGATTCATAGACAAGAAGACTAACAATAGTTTCTTTTACTTTGTCAGTTCCTTCATAGGCCACTTCCTTTTTGTCCCACATTTCTTTAGCAGTTTCACAGTTGGAGATTTTCTCACATTCTTACCACTGATTGCATTGTACAAACATTCTTAGCCTTTGAATTTATCTAAGTGAACTCCATTTGTTCATCAGTGTAATTTTTTAGTCTGGGAATTACTGTAGTATGACAATCTTCAGTGGTAGATGAATTTTCATTAGCAGGTTTAGCAGCAGGGATGGGAATATCACCAAGTTTGATGATCCTTCAAACCTGAACATCATAGGATTTGATGAAGGTCTCCATCCTGATTTTCCAGTGTGAGAAATGCTTTTCATTAGAGTAAGGAGGTCTGGTTTGAGAAATTCCCTCTTAAAACAGTGCACCAATGGTTAATTTGATTTGCCGTGATCTTTTTCTCACATTTGGTTAGAGAGAAAAACTAGTGAGACCAAGCTTTGATACCAATTGAAAGTGCAAGGAGGGGGGTGAATTGAAATTTCTTCACTTTTTTCGTTTAGCTTAAGTTTGATCTTTGGGAAGTCAGCTAACAATTCAAATAGTTGACTAAGCAGAGCCAGAAATTAAAAAGCATAAAAAGAAACTTTGACACTAGATATTTTTATACTATTTCAGATTCAATGTGAATGCTAGGTCCAATCCCCTTGGGTTTCAAGGGTTATCTCTTCAAGTCTTTGGTGTAGAAATGATTACAAAATTTAAAATAAACACTTAATTTTTTCTCTCTTTTTTTTGTTTCTCTTTATCAATTGATAATGACCTCCCTTTTCAATTTTTCTTCTTTTCTTTCTATTTTTCTTTCACAGTAACAATAACTAAAGATTATAATGATTTTATAAAGATAAAGAGTATTGAAAAGTGCTTGAATAACTGTAGGCTTGTATAAGTTTGAGATATCCAGCTGCCTCCTTTATATTGAAGAGATGGCATCCCAATGGATTTGATCCTTGGTTTGAGGCAGTGATGAGTCCTCTTTCTAAGAATATGGGTAAGGCAAAGGATTTGGTGATCTTTATGCAATCTCTTAGATTTCCTTCCTGATTCCTCTTCATTGTGTTGATATTCTTCTTGTTGATTAGCAATGGCAAATTGATCTCCCACATTTCCTGTAATCTTTCTGATTCCTCTTGATTGTGTCGAACCTTTTTGATTGATATTCTTTTTGTTAATTAGCAATGGCAGATTGGTCTTGATAGGAAAAGATCATTGATTGATTTAGTTTTGATATATTTTCCTTTTTCTTCTACTAGATTTCCTTGAGTGTCTCCATAAGCTTTAAGATAGAACCTAGTTGTAGTTTTTTTTTTGCTTCTCATCAAGGCTATTTCCTTTTGTGTGTTTTACTAAAAATAGTCATCATTCAAAACAGATTAGGACTAACCGAAAGGACGATTCAAACTTTGGAAGATATGTTGAGGGCTTGTATATTAGAGTTCAAGGGTAATTGGGATGGCCATCTCCCACTTATTGAGTTTGCTTATAATAATAGCTTGCATGCTAGCATTGATAAGGTCCCATTTGAGGCCTTGTATGATAGCAGGTGTAGGTCTTTGGTGGGATAGTTTGAGTTGGGGGAGGTGACTTTGATTCGCCCTGATTTGGTAATGGAGGCTATGGAGAAAGTGAAGTTGATTAGAGAAAGGTTGAAGATGGCTCATGGTCGCCAAAGGTCATATTCGGATGCTAGGAAGAGGGATCTTGAGTTCCAAATTGGGAATTGGGTATTTGTGAAGGTCTTACCTATGAAGGGGTGATGCATTTTGGTGAAGCTAAGTCCCCGATATGTAGGGCCTTATGAGGTTATTAAGCGGATTGGGAATATGGTGTATATGGTGGAGTTACCCCTGGATTTAAGTTACATTCGCATGGTCTTCCATGTGTCCATGTTGAGAAAGATGGTTGGTGATCCTAGAATTATTGTGCCTTTGGAGGGCATTAAGGTTGAGGAGAACTTATCTTATAAGGAGATGCTGGTAAAGATCTTGGATAGACAAGTGAAATGACTTTGTAACAAGGATGTGGCATCGGTAAAAGTGCTTTGGAGGAACCAACATATGGATAGTGCTACATGGGAGGCGAAGTTGGACATGATGAAGCGGTATCCTCATCTTTTCGAATCTACTCAAGCCTAAGGTATTATCTTCCTTTTCTCGTTGGTCCCAATTTTTTCCTTCTTGACTCTCATGGTATGACATGCTTACATGTATATTAATATTGTTTTATGATGTTTTGAATGATTTTATTTTGTTTTGACATGAGATTTAATGGCTTTGTGACTTTCAAATGATGAACTATGCAGGGAATCTTTTGCTTAAAAGTTTCATGTTCTAACTCAAGCCTTTCAAGCTTTGTTCTTGCACATTCGAGGAAAAATCTTCAAAAAGGAGAGATGATATAATGACCCAGATATCCTATGACATTGTTGGACCTTGAGAAATCTCGTTTAGGGCAAAGATTTGGACCAAATATGTCTCAAGAGAGACCATATGGCCAGTGTGGAGTCACATGAGTTGTGTGGCCTCAAGTGAGACCACATTTGGCCTCAAATCTTGCATGTTGGCCTTGGGATAGCATTGAAAGCTAAGGCACGCCTCATCGGAACCCCACATGAGTTGTGTGACACTTCACGAGTCGTGTGGAGGAGTCGTGGGTGGCCTAGGCTTGAAAATTATCACGACCCAAACCTAGGTCCTGGACATGACTGGTGAATGGGGAACCCACCCCAAACAAGCCTCATAGAATATCATTACACATCCTTTGTCCCAAAAGCAATATAAAAAAAACATAAGAGACATGAACAAGGGGGACTGGGACTCAGGTAAAGAGAGAGAGTTTAATACTTAAATAACATAGATGAGTTAAAGCTTAAATATAATACATAACTTGTCCAACAACACTTGTAAACATAGATACTTAGCAGGGGCCAAGGCAAAGTAACTGGGCTCACCCTCATGATCATAAGTATACAATAAATGAAAGAGAGTCTTAATACATGACATAAGAGAATAGTCATTGTCCCATTAATGGATAACTCGCCAAGGGCTAACTTGAACAATCCATCTAGCCAAGTAGAAGAATTAATAAGAGCTCTAGTTCCTACATGGTAACATCATGTACGCATAGAGTATGTGTTAGTACATTTTAATGTATTAAGTATGAGGGATGTAATGCAACAAGAGATAAGCATCATAATCAAAATGCATAATAATAATAATCAATGAATAGCATCATAACAATATGACATGTACGAATGATGTATGAAATAAAACATTCTTACAATTCATTCAACTCATACAGATCATAATACATAAGTGTGGGAAGAGACCTCAACTGACAGAACATAAGACCAAGTGAGCTACAACTCAGAATCCTGATGTCAACCCTACACCGGAAGAAAGGCGAAAGTTACTTGCTAAGGTAAAACTCCTAATGCCTAAATGGATCCACTAAGTCTTTTGTGAACCGGGTACTCGCCTCTAGTTCTTGTACTCAGGTACTCGCCTCAAGCCGGGGCTCTGGTACTTGCCTCAAGCCCTCATATTTAGGGTACTCGCATCTTAGAGATTTAGGGACTCGCCTCTAATCCATTCACCTATGGTGGAAAGTAGTTCTAGGACTTGGGGACTTGCCTCTAGTCAACTAGGTGCTAAGTCTAATCCCACAGAATATATATATAAGATAATCATACTTTAATAACTTACAATAAACATAGAGACATGGCAAGAGTAGCTCTTAACATCATTGACCTCAAATAGTGAGCCTAACTTCTATCATAAGAAAGGATCATAATCAACAATACCTTTCATTAACTTAAACATTAAAGGCTCACAAGATGTATAATCTTAAGAAGAGGGCTTAATCCAACCCTGCAATATTATCAACATTTTCATGACTTAAACACATCTTTAGAAAGCTCATAATCATCATAGAGTCACTTGAATCATATCTTAAGCAATAGATCAGGAAAACTTGAAATTAAAGACCATGAAATATAGAGATGAAATCATGCAAGAAAATCTATTGTAAAATCATCAATCAACACTTTGCAACACCCTTAAGACATACATATCAAAAGCCCTCATCAAATCCAACATTAGATCCTAGATTTGGAGATTAAAACATGCTAAAATCACTATACTTTCATGTACTAAAATCACTATGCAGTAAATTTCTCAATATACAATACCCACAAGCAAAAATCAACTTTAAGTCATGAATTATTAAGTAAAAGAGGTTTAAGAACCATGGGTGGAAAGACCCAATGGTTCAATACTATATACCTTGACTTTGGAGAACACTTGAAGAAGATTGAAAATGGAGGCCTGAAGCTTGAATGAGATCCCTGATGAAATCCTTAAGATTGGTCTTGAGCTTGGGACTTGAATTTTGGGAGTAAATATTTGGCTAAGTATTTTGGTGATTATTGGGGAATGTTTAGGGTGATATATAGGGGTAAAATAAGACTAAGTATAGGTAAAAACAAGTTTGAAAAACTTATAGGCCCAATACTTAGAAAATTATAGATGGACTAAATAAAACAGCGCATGAAAATACACTTCTCCGCATCACGGAGATGACACGGAGGCTCACTAGAAATTGCGCCACTTGAAATTTCAAATTTTGCTACGATTGCTCTAAAATTTGGGTTAGACCCTTTCCCCCCTAATTTGCCCCCCTTGAAAAAGAATATGAATTTAGGTTTTCAAAATAACTAACAGATTTCAAGATATATGGAAATTAAAATTTTAGGCATTCCGCGGTACATTTTCGAGTACTTTTTGGGGTCGTTACAATATCTCCCCCTTGGAAACTTTAATCCTTGAATGTAAAAGAAACGTACACGATAGGAGTAATGATAATCAAATCAGCCCCAACAAGAATGCAACATTACATTTAAAACACCATTTTTAAAATATTAACAATAGTGTAAAATCATCATAAACTTGTCAACTTAAATGTGGATGCATATGAATTATATAGGGGCTGAAACATAAGACTTGGAATCATAGAAAAGACTTGACATGTCATCATAAGCTTGAATAGAATAAAAGAAATATAGATATTGCTCCTCCATACCCGCCCCAGCTTCCCGAGAGACACATATGAATAGATGACTCTTCAAAGGGGCCTTAATGAACACTACATCTCCATTAATCAACCTCTCCACTCATCCATCCAACAGCTCTACCAGGACCTCCTTCCAAGCCAACTTATCCTCCACCTCACCATAACTTCAAAGAGTTCTATAACATTAGAGCAGCCAACACATCCTATCCACCTAGATGTATGAAGAACAGGGCGAATCATATCTACACCCAAAGACAAACCCCAAACTTAAGCAACTTTACCCACCTCCCTCTACACTCAATAAGGAATCATAATCCTCAACTCAACTGTCAACCTTAAACTCACCTAACCCACTTAGTACCATAGCCACCATCACTCCCTTGGGAGACCAGGCCTCGCCTAATCTAGAACTCTCAACACAAGAAGATTTAGAACCATCAAGAACACTATACTATCATTCTCAACTTACCTCAACCTAACTTCCTATCTAACCAACTGATGGACCCTACTAGGTGTCTCTTTATCACCATTATCCATACACACTAGGCTAACTAGAGCACCAACCACCATACTAGACTTACCAGAAAAACCAATGCACACTCATACCATAATCCCTAAGGAGTTCTGTCAACCCTCTTATTATCCTCAACTCACACCTATCATATTTAGCAAACAACCTTTCATCCTCCACGACTTGCAACACTACCCCCAAATGATTCACAACCTTTAAATAAATCAATATCTCATCACTAGAGATCACCACAAATATATCAATATGGGGTTTTAAGACCCTATTCTAGGGACCCATAAACATAATCAATGCATAAATCAACCAAACCACTCCACCACTACCAGTAGTACTCACTTGGGGACCAAGCTCAAACCAAGATCACAAGACAAGACTTTTATGCAATAAGAACATAGGAAAACCTTAGAGATCAATTAGACCTTAGAGATCAATTGGACCTTAAGGCAAAAATAGACCTACCTCTTTTACTACCACTTGACAACCTACTACTCAAAGATAGGTCATTGGGAGTCAGAATCTAACTCTACGGGTCCTACCATCCATGAAGACACAACATTCATGTAACTATCCCATCCCAAGTATAACATCAATCCATTATATTAAATCCATTGAGTCACAAGACAAGACCTAATGCAATATGGACATGAACCAACATTTATGGACTTTCTAGCAACCATATACTCAATTAAGAGATAGACACTAAAGGGTCATGTCACAACATAGGACACACAAGAAGCCTACTAGAAACCAAAGAATAAGAAGAAAATAATAATGAAACTTGGATTCACCAAAATGAAAACCTTCATCTTACCTTCGAAGCACCATGCCAATCCTAGTGACTCTTAGAGGGGTATGGTTAGGAACGCCGAAGACTATCCTTATGGTTCTTGGGGACCCATGAAAAATGCCTCATCTTATAATCCATTCCACCACATCCAAAGCACGTACCCGATCCGGCTAAGCAATCACTGGGGCAGCACTTTCCAAACTTGTTGTACCTAGGAGGAGCTTGTCCTCCAATGCTTTCACCTAAATTCTTGGGCTGCCTACTCTACTCTTGACAATCCCTTCATTTGGAGCATGGGTGGACTTGTGATCTTAGAAGCTACACTTAAATCGAGCCCCCTTGGACCCCTCACTTCTCCTCTTCCTCAATGGGATAAGTCTATGTCACTAATTAGCAAGGCGGACCGGCATTCTTCATTCACCAAGTCGGAGACCCCCATCAAAAACTTACTCATCTTAGATCTAGGATTCGCCACTAAATGAGGAATATACTTCAAAAATTGGTTAAACTTGAAAGCATACTCCCTCACACTCATAGAACCTTGTTTTAAATTCATAAACTCCACCATCTTGGCCTCCCTAAGCTCAAGAGGGAAAATCGATTAGGGTGAGCAGCTTTGAAATCCTCCCAAAGCTTAGGTCTTGGACATGACTGGTGAATAGGGAACCCAAAGAAACCCCAAACAAGCCTCATAGCATATCATTACACATTCTTGGTCGTAAAAGAAATATAAAACAACATAAGAGACATGAACAAGGGGGATTGGGACTAAGGGAAAGAGAGAGAGTTTAATACTTTGATGACATAGATGAGTCAAAGCTCAAACATAATAAATAATTTTTCCAACAACATCTCTAAACATAGATACTTAGCGGGGGCCAGGACAAAGCAATCGGGCTCACCCTCATGGTCATAAGTATACAATAAATGAAAGAGAGTCTTAATACATAACATAAGAGAATAGTCATTGTCCTCGGAATGGATGACTCACAAAGAGCTAACTTGAGCAATCTATCTAGCCACGAGTAGAATCTATGGGAGCTTCGATTCTTACATGGCAATATCATTTAGGCATAGAGTATTCGTTAGTATATTTCAATGTACTAAGTATGTGGGGACGCAATGCAACAAGAGATAGGCATCATAATCAAAATGTATAATAATAATAACAAGCAATGTACAACATAATAATAATATGACATATATGAATGATGCATGAAGTAAAATATGCTTACAATTCATTCAACTCACATAGTTCATAATATATAAGTGTGGGAAGAAACATCAACCGACATAACATAAGACCAAGCTAGCTATAACTCAAAATCCCAATGTCAATCCTACACTAGAAGAAAGAGGGAAGTTAATTGCCAAGGTAAACCTCCTAATGCCTAAGTGAATCCACTAAGCCTTTTGTGAACCAGGTACTCACGTCTAGTTCTTGGACATGGGTAGTTGACTGAAGCCTATACTCGGGTGCTTACCTCAAGCCCTCATATTTAGGGTACTCGCCTCTTAGAGATTTGGGGAGTCGCCTCTAATTCCTTTACCTACAGTGGCACATTGTTCTAGGACTTAAGGACTTGCCTCTAGTCCACTCGGTGCTAAGTCTAATCCCATGGAATATATATAAGATAATCATACTTGAATAACTTACAATAAACATAGAGACATGGCAAGAGTAGCTCTTAACATCATTGACCTCAAATAGTGAGCCTACATTTAATCATAAGAATGGGTCATCATCGACAATACCCTTTAATTAACTTCAACATCAAAGACTCACAAGAGATATAACCTTAAGAAGGGGGCTTAATCCAGCCCTGCAACATCATCAACATTGTCATGAATTAAACACATCTTTAGAAAGCTCATAATCATCATAGAGTCATTTGAATATAACTCAATAAATAGATTATCAAAACTTGAAAAATCCTTAAAAAGAAATTTTATCAAACACTTGGTAGGTGTGTAATGAGGGTAAAAGACCATGAAATATATAGATGAAAACATACAAGAAAATCCACTAGAAAATCATAAATAAACACCTTGTAACACCCTCAATACATACACATCAGAATCTCTCATCAAATCCAATATTAGATCATAGATTTGGAGCTCAAAACATTCTAAAACCACCATAATTTCATGAACTAAAACCACTGTGCAGTAAATTTCTCAATATACAAGACCCACATACAAAAATCAACTTTAAATCATGCATTATTAAGTAAAAAAGGGTTTAGACAATATGAATGAAAGGACCCAATGCTTCAACACCACATACCTTGACTTTGGAGAACCCTTGAAGAAGATTGAAAATGGAGACTTGAAGCTTGAATGAGATCCTTGATGAAATTCTTAAGATTGGTATTTAGTTTGGGACTTGAATTTAAGGAGTAAATATTTGGCTAAGTGTTTTGGTGAGATTTGGGAATGTGAAGGGTAATATAGGGGTGAAATAAGGTATAGGTAATAACACGTTAGGAAAAACTTATGTCCAACATTTAGAAAAACTTTAATAGACTAAAGAAAATAGTGCATAAAAATAACCTCTCCGCGTCACGGAGAGGACGCGAAGGCTCACTAAAAATTGTGCCACTTGAAATTTCAGATTTTGCTATGGTTGCTCTAAAATTCGGGTTCAACCCTGTTCCCCTAATTTGGAGCCCTTAAAAAAGAATATGAAGTCAAATTTTTAAAATAATGAACAGATTTTGACATATATGAAAATTAAAATTTTGGGCATTCCAAGGCACATTTTCGGGCACTTTTTATGGTCATTACAAAAGCCCCATCATTGGGGCTAAAGGAGACTACACGACTAGTCACATAGGTCGTGTGGTGTGAGATGGCCGGTTTGGCTTTTCGTGAAGTCTCTGGAGTGAAAATATTCTAAGTGTAGGGGACACTATCTCATAACATTTTTCGCAAAATTTTTGTAGGTTGGGGAGAAGGGAGCACTACACACGGCTCGTTAAAGGTGTCTGTTTAGTGGACTTATGCGAAAAATTCTAAGTGTTGGTCAAGATAAAAATTTTCAAAAAAATTTCTAAGTATCATTTCGTAGGCAGTCCACACAGACCGTGGAATTCCACACGATCCATTTACCCTCAAGTCAAAAGGCTTTTGGTAAATTTTCCTTCCATTCATTAATGATATCTTCATAAAATTGGTTATTTCTATTGGTCTTTTGAGAATTCCCATGCTATTCTAAGGTCATCTAAAACCTTAACTATATTTTAAACATTCAAAATTACTCTTCATATTTTAAAACCTCTTAAAAGCTTTCCACTAAAAAACTCTTGGAGATCCAACATTTGAGCTTGGGAATTCAACTCTTTTTCAAAATTCTTTGCGGTTTTTTCATTTTAGTGAAGGTATGTGGGTTTGATCCTTGATTACCTTTCAATCAAGGAGACCCAAACAATTTTCAAGTAATTTTACTAATTTATGGCTTATTTTAAATCGGGGTTTTAAATATTATGACTCCTAAAATTTTATTTATGCATGGGTAGTGTTTATTTGATGATTTTAAGGTGGTTTAAACCATTATATGAGGATTTACTTTGGGTTTATGAAATTATTAGTATGCATGTCTCCTTTAAGGCTTGTTTATGCATAGATGATTATATTATGATTTTAAATGTGGATTTAATTATGTATTCACTTGAATTTCATATTATATTATGGATTTTAGATTGAATCTTAATTACTCATGTCAATCTCTCTTTTTTCATAGCATATGCATTCATGTACATGAATTATTATGGAAATTATGAAGTGGGTTAAGCCCAATTTTTGGTATGTGATATGATTTTGATAAGATATTGGCTATGATAAGATGTGATCACATATATGTCTATTGATTATGGCTCTTTGAGCATTTTGGCTGCTTGCACCATTTTGGTATATGAATAGGTTATTCCTATCATGAGTATTATGATTATGAAGGTATAATTTTTGGCATTTGGGTGCTTACACCATTTTGGTATATGAATAGGCTATTTCTATGATGAGTATTATGACTATGAAGGTATGATTTTGGCATTTGAGCCTAAGTATGAACTATTATGAAAGATGTTTGGCTTTTAAGCCCAATTGTGCATTGAAATATTTTAGCAAGACTTGTATCATTTGAAATCATGTATAATTACATATATTATAAGTATTCTTGTGGGATGATGACTTAGCACCAATGGATTAGGGCGTTAGGGCTATCCCCAAGGGCTCTCTCCCATTCTTCAAACTATGTGCCTGGCATAGGTTTCCTTTTTGAAATGGGAGGTTTATAAGAAAAGATGATATGATGTGTTTTGATATGAAAATCCTATCCAAAATGGGAGGTCCTTAAGGAAGGTTGCTTCATACGAAATGGAAGGCTCGTAAGGTGAAGCATGGTTTACCCTTGGTAAGTAAACCACCTCATTATCGATGAGGGGTAATCATCGAGATTCCAAGTAATAGCTCACTTGGTCTTACTCATGTCAGTTGAGGTCTCATCCACCTATGGATATGAGCATTATTTGCACCTTATAAACCATTGGTTTTATGACATCTTGTTATATTATACTTCTTGTTATATATCTCCTTCTATTGCGTATACCCTTGTCATCTAATATTGATATACAGATTTTGGTAAGTTCATGTATTGCATCCCCCATACTTAGTACATGCAAATGTACTAATATATACTCTTGACTACATGATTTAACCATGTACGAAATGGAGCCCAAGTTGATCCTCCTCCTCCATATAGCTAGTTCAATACTACTCAAGCTAGTTTGGTGAGTCCTCCACTTCGGAGACCTTAGTCTATGTTTTGTTTCTTTGTATTGAGATAATCTTCTTTATGTTCTATTTTGACTATGAGGGTGCGCTCGGTTGCTTTGTTTTGGCCCCCACTCTTATCCATCTATTAGAGGTGCTTGTTGGACATGTTATGTATCTATAATATGATCTTTGACTATTTATCTCTTGATTATGATGTGATACAAGCTTTTCCCTTAGCCCCTACTCTTACTCTTTTATGTCTTTCATATGCTTCCATGACCAATGATATGTAATGATAAGTTAATAGGCTTGTTTGGGGTTCCTTCAGGTTCTTTATTGGTCATGTCATGTCTAGGTCCTAGGTTTGGGTCGTGACAGACTAGGTATTAAAGTACTAGGTTGATAGATCCTCGTAGTCTAACACACTGCATCAATTAGAGTCCTATTCATAGTTGTGAAGCGTGCAATAACTATGAATAGGAGGCTATGAGGCATTTTAGGAGATGTTTCCCTTCCCTGTTCTAAGTCATACTATAGAGTTGTGGTAATATTTTCTCCCCTAACAATGTTCTTTGCTATGCTAAATCATGCCAAACACTAGAGGACGACGAGCCCAAACTCCCAATCAGCAACCTACCAATGGTGAATTCTGGGATACTCTCACTATGCTTGCCCAAGTTGTGGCCAACCAAGTCAATCAAGGGACCCAAGCCTCTCATGCTACTACCCCGGGAGCTAGGGTAAGGGACTTTATAAGGATGAATCCTCTAGTGTTCTATGGGTCAAAAGAAGATGAAGATCCACAAGAGTTCATTGATGAGGTCTACAAAATCTTGAATATAATGGGTGTTGGGCCAAATGAAAAGGAAGAGTTGGCGGCGTACCAACTCAAAGGGGTAGCCAAATTGTTGTATGATCACAAGAAGGGGGAGAATGGGAATGGTTATATCATGCTTTGGGAGGAGTTCAAATTTTCTTTCCTTGATCAGTTTTTCCCTATTGAGCTTAGGGAAGCTAAGTTGGTAGAGTTCATGAACTTGAAACAAGGTGTTATGAGTATGAGAGAGTATGCCTTCAAATACAATCAACTTTCAGAGTATGCTCCTCATTTAGTGGCAGGTCCTAGATCTACGATGAATACGTTTGTTGTGGGGATCTCCAGCTTGGTGAGTGAAGAATGTTAGTCTGCCTTGCTAGTTAGTGATATGGAATTGTCTAGGTTGATGACATACACTGAACAAATAGAGAAGAAAAAGTTGAGGAAGAGAAGGGGCCATGAATCCAAGAGGGCCCTTTTTGAAGGTAAGTTCCAAAAGGGTGCTAGGTTTCATATAGGCCAAGGGAATTCTCATGCTACTAATAGAGGATTTGCCAATGATTTCCCTATGCCTCAAGGTATTGGTGGTGTGGATCCTATTAATGTGTGTCCTATATGTGGGAAGAGTCATAGGGGCTCATGTTTGAAAGGTTCTAATGTATGCTTTGAGTGCGCAGAGCTTGGTTATAAGAAGATGGATTGTCCAAGAAACCATGGCAAGGTTTAGGGTGCAAATGCAGTTCGATTGGGTAGAGGTGGTCCTCAAGGTGGTACCCTAAGGCACAATCGGTTTTATGCTCTACAAGGAAGGTAAGAGGATGGTGAGGTCCCCCATGTTTTTACCAATATATTGAAAATCTTTGATATTGATGTATATGCTTTGATTGATTCAGGTGATACCCTCTCCTTTGTTACCCCTTTTGTTGCTAAAAAGTTCCATGTTGAGTCCAAGTTATTGCATAAGTGTTATAAGGTGTCTACTTCTATTGGTGCATCTATTTTTACTAGGAAGTTGTATAGAAATTATCTGATTTTCATCTTACATAAAATCTTACCTTGTGATCTTTTTGAATTGGCTATGGTTGATTTTGATGTTATTCTTGGGATGGATTGGTTGCATGCATACTATGCTTCTATCGATTGTAGAACCCATAGGGACAAGTTTTAATTCCTAAAGGAACCCATCCGTGAGTAGGAAAGGCAAGATATAGTAGTAAATGGTAGGTTCATCTATTGTATTAAAGCCATAAGTTAATCTCTAAGGGGTGTTTGTATCATCTTGTGAGGGTTAAAGATGTAGATTCTAAAGTCCCTTCCAAAGAGTTGGTTAAGTTGTAAATGAGTTTCTTGATGTCTTCCCATATGACCTTCCTAGTGTCCCTCCCAAAAGGGATATAGATTTTGGCATAGACCTCCTTCCCTATACTTAACCTATCTCTATTCCCCCTTACCATATGGCCTCGGTGGAGTTGAAGGAGTTAAAGGAGCAATTGAAAGATTTGTTGGAGAAGGGATTTATTAAACCTAGCCAATCACCTCGGAGTGCCCCGGTGTTATTTGTAAAGAAGAAGGATAGGTCACTTAGAATTTACATTGACTACTGGCAACTCAATAGGGTCACTATAAAGAACAAATATCCTCTTCTAAGAATTGATGATTTATTTGACCAATTGCAATGGGCTAGCTTTTTCTCTAAGAATAGTCTTTAGTCCGGGTGTCATGAAGTGAGAGCGAGGGAATGTGATATTCCCAAGATAGCCTTCTGGACTAGATATGGGCATTATGAATTTATGGTGATGTCCTTCGGATTGACCAACGCACTAGCCATCTTGATGGACCTAATGAATAGGTTCTTCAAACCCTATCTTGATTCCTTTGTTGTGGTCTTCATTAATGATATTTTGATCTATTCACATACTAGGGAGGAGCGTATGGGTCATTTGAGGGTTGTGTAATAAAGATTGAGGGAGGAGAGGTTGTATTCTAATTATGAAAAGTGTGAATTTTGGTTGAAAGAGGTTACATTCTTGGGTCATGTGGTATTGGGAGATGATATTAAAGCAGATCCTAAGAAGACCAATATGATTAGGAATTGGCCTAGACCCTTGACCCAATTGCATATTAGGAGTTTCTTGGGCCTTGCAAGTTACTATAGAAGGTTTATGAATGGGTTCTCCTCTATTGCTTTCCCTATGACAAAGTTGACTCAAACAAAGGTTAAGTTTGTGTGGATCGGTGAATGTGAGAGAAGCTTCCAAACATTGAAGGATAGGCTTGTGTCTACTCCTATATTATCACTACCGGATGGGCTTGAGGGTTTTATTGTGTATTGTGATGCATCTAGATTTGGTTTGGGTTATGTGCTAATGCAAAATGGTAAGGTCATAGCCTATGCTTCTAGGCAACTCAAAGGTCATGAAAAGAACTATCGTACCCATGATCTTAAATTATCTATCATGGTGTTTGCATTAAAGATTTAGTGTCATTATTTGCATGTTGATGTCTTCACCGATCATAAGAGCCTTCAATATGTCTTTACTCAAAAAGATCTCAACTTGAGACAAAGAAGGTGGCTAAAACTTTTTAAGGACTATGACATGAGTGTACATTACCATCCCAGTAAGGTAAATGTTATGGTGGATGCTTTGGGTCGGGTGTCTATGGGTAGCCTAGCCTATGTTGATGGTGGTAATAGGGAGATGGCTAGGGAGGTGCATCGATTGGCTAGATTAAGGGTTAGGTTGGAAGAAGTGGGTAATGGTATTATTGTTATTGATGGTTCCAAATCTTCCTTGGTTGATGAGGTGATATCAAAACAAGATCTTAAGCCCTCCTTACCTAAATTGAAGTCCTTGGTGAAAGAGGGCAAAGTGGAGGTTTTCTCCAAGGGAGAGATGGTGTTCTTAGATACCAAGGTAGGTTGTGTGTGCCTTGTGTTGATGGTTTAAGGGAGAAAATTCTTGATGAGGTCCATAATTCTTCGTATTGTATCTACCCCAGTTCCACCAAAATGTATAGAGACTTGAGGGATATGTATTAGTAGGTAGGCAAGAAAAGGGACATTGCGAAATATGTTTCCAGCTGCCATAGTTTTCAATAAGTCAAAGCCAAACATCAAAGGCCAGGTGGCCTAACCCAAGACATAGAGATTCCTACTTGGAAGTGGGAAGTGATTAATATGGATTTTGTGGTTAGGTTTCCCAAGACTAGAAAAGGTTTTGATTCTATATGAGTGGTGGTTGATAGAATGATAAAATTGGCTCACTTTCCACCTGTTAAGACTATGTATGGGGCTGAAGAATATGTGATGTTGTACATACATGAGCTAGTGAGATTACATGGGTTTCCTTTATCTATCATATCAGATCGTAAGTCACAATTCACTTCACACTTTTGGAGGTCTTTACAAAGGGGTATTAGTACCAATGTTCAACTTAGTATTTCACCCTCAAACGGATGGCCAAGAAGAAAGAACAATTCAAACACTTGAGGATATGTTTAGGGCTTGTGTCTTTGAGTTTATAGGTAGTTGGGATGATCATCTTCCATTGATTGAGTTTTCCTATAAAAATAGTTATCACTCTAGTATTGGTATGGCTTCATTTGAGGCTCTTTATGGGAGATGTTGTAGATCACCAATTGGCTAATGTGAAGTTGGAGAAGTGGCTTTATTGGGGCCATATCTGGTTATGGAGTCTCTTGAGAAGGTTAGGATGATTAGGGAAATGTTGAGAATAGCCCAAAGTCGTCAAAAATCCTATGTCGATATGAAAAGAAGATACCTAGAATTCAAAATGGGTGATTGGGTCTATTTGAAAGTTTTCCCAATGAAAGGTGTGGTCCCATTTGGTAAAAAAGAAAGTTGATTCCAAGGTATATTGGTCCTATGAGGTAATAGAGAGGGTTGGCAAGGTAGCTTATCATTGAAGTCACCTAGTGAAATGAATTTGGTTCATCCAGTGTTCTATGTATCTATGTTAATAAAATATATTGGTGATCCTAATGCTATTGTGCCTCTCGATGTTGTGGGTGTTTTTGAGGATAACTTGACCTATGAGGAGGTTCCGATTCAGATTATGGATAGACAAGTAAAGAGATTGAGGAACAAGAAGGTGGCATCCATTAAGGTCCTTTGGAGGAACCAACAAGTTGAAAGTGCTACATGGGAGGACAAAGCAGACATGTAAAAGTGGTATCATTATCTTTTCCACTCTATTCAAGCCTAAGGTACTAATCCTAAGTCGTATATGTGATTTCAAGTCTCATATTTCATCCCGTATGTCATTCATATGCATTCATGTTTAAGTTAGTAAAATTATGATGATTTTACACTTAGGTTGAGATTTTGAAAATGGTGTTTTAAATATAATGTTATATTGTTGGAGCTGACTTGTTTATGACCACTCTTGTCTTGTACATCTCTTTTACATTTGGGGACGAATGTTCCCAAGGAGGAGATATTGAAACGACCCCAAAAAGTGCCCTAAAATGTGTCTTAGAATGCCCATAATTGTAATTTCCATATATCTCATAATATGTGCTTGACATCGAAAATCTGACTTCATATTCTTATTTAAGGGGTCAAAATTAAGTGAAAAAGGGTCTAACCCCGATTGAAGAGCGAAACATTAGCAATTATGATCTTTGAAAATGTAGTTTTCAAAGAGTTGTACGCGCCGTGAGTGTAAACATGAGGTTGTTTTTTTTTACTTAGTCCAAAAACTTCTAAGTGTTAGACCCTAGTGTTTCCAAACGCGTTTTACCTGTACTTAGTCAAATTTCACTCTTATATCACCCAAAATATTTTTCAATACTCACCCAAACACTTATCCATATTTTCACTCATAAATTCAAGTCTCAAAACCCTCATCCGGAACTAAGGATTTCCTTCAATCTTCATCAAAAGCTTCTTCAAAGCTAAGGTATGTGGGTTTTAGCCATTGGGTCCTTCCACCCATGGTGCCTTTATCAAAATTTTGCTCAAATTCCATGATTTAAAGTTGATTTTACAAATGGGTTTACTAGTGTGGACATGTCTATAAACTATGTTAAAGTTATGTAAAGTTGTGACTGTTTTGCTATGTTTTGAGCTATAAATCTTGGATCTATTATAAGATTTGATGAGAAATTTTGATGTATAATGCTTTAGGATGTTGCAAGGTGTTGATTGATGGTTTTACAATGGATTTTGTTGCATGATTTTATACTACCATTTCACACACTTCAAGTGTTTGAAAAAATGTCCGGTTCTGGTTTCTTGAGGAATTGAAGGTCCAAAGCATAAGATATAATATGATTAATTTTATGATGATGAAATGAGTTTATATATATGATAAATCCTATGTGAGGTACTGCATTAGACCATGCCCAATCCAGGGGGACTAAGAACCCGAATAACCTAGATGGCGATTTGTACTCATCAACCTAGTAAAGGGTTTGTACTTCTCCATCTAGTGATGGGGAAGCATTATCACTAATCGAAATGAGGGTTTGTACTCATGAACCTAGTGAAGGGTTTGTACTTCTCTACCTAGGTGATGGGGCGGCATCATCACTAACCTAGTGAAGGATTTGTACTTCACCACCTAGTGATGGGGCGACATCATCATTAACCAACCAATGGGTTTGTACTTGAGCATTGATCATACATGTCATATTGTTATATTATACCTATTGCCTATTATTATGTATTTTGATTATGATGTGTATCTTTTGTTGCATTACATCCTACATACTTAGTACATTAAAACATACTAATGCATACTCTTACCTACATGATATCACTATGTAGGAATCGGAGTCCAAGTTGATCCTCCTCCTCCACATGGCTAGTTTGGTACTACTCATGCTAGTTTGATGAGTCCTCCACTTCGGGTACCTTAGTATATGTTCTCTCGCTATGTATTGAGACATTCTTCTTTATGTTCTATTTTGACTATGAGGATAAGGTGAGCCCGGTTGCTTTGTCTTGGCCCCCGCTCTTATCACATATATTAGAGGTGTTTGTTGGACATGTTATGTATCTATGATATGACATTTGACTTTTCATCACTTGATTATGATGTGATGCAAGCTTTTCCCTTAGCCCTTTAGACCTACTCTTACTCTTTTATGTCTTTTATATGCTTTCGAGACCAATGATATGTAATGATAAGTTAAGAGGCTTATTTGGGGTTCTTTCAGGTTTCCCATTCGTCGTGTCACATCTAGGCCCTAGGATTGGGTCGTGACATAAACTTATTTTCTAGTATACCTTAAGTCCCCCCTAACCCTTCCCCCCCCCCCCCTCGCCTCTCCAACCTAAAATTTAATAGTCAAATGGAGTTTTATTCATCAAAATTGAAAATTTTACATATCTTTATACAAAAAGAAATTTATTTGATCTAATTCACACCAAATCTCATGTCTCTTAGAACTTTAAGAAGAAAGATCAAATTAACACAGTCAAAGACTTTTTTGATATCAACTTTACATATGACACAAGTTTTAAGCTATTTAAATGACTACACAAATGGTGCAAAGAGTATGATATAGGTTTTAAATAGATTACTGGTGGCTGTTATTTATTTGAAATACTAATTTATGATTTTAAAATTTCTAGGTTACTTCTATATTTTGTTATTTGTAATTTGAGGTCTTATCTTCACTTATTCAAAGTTTTTATTGATATTTTTTTCATTTTAGGAAAACTTTGACAGTGATGACATGAATGATCAAAGAGATACTATTTTGCAACATATGAGAAAGCTCTAAAATAATTGGGGAGGATTATTGCACAAGAATTTGAAATCTAAGTCGTTGCACAAGGTTCTAAAAGATGTGTCAATGGGTGTGGACAAGGGTGATTGGAAATGGTTGGTCAAGGAACATTTCTTATTTGATAAATTTAAGGTATGACTTTATAGCTATTAACTAACATCATTTTATTTAGATGACATATTATTACTTTTTTAAAATATTTTATTGTGTTCTATAGATAGGACCGACAAAATAAAATTGCAATAGTATTTTGTATACTTCTATTTTTTCTTTTTACTTCTTCATGTCGAGTTCGAAAGCTAACATAAATAAACAACCATTAAAAAACATGTAACAATTTTAATGTTGTGTTGTTAATGCAAGAAGCAAGCACAATTTCGTCAATAGGCCTTAGTTGTGTATTCCTCATCATAGGTGTAGCAAGCCTATTATAGAGATTGTTTAGCAACTGGTAAACAAATCATGCAACCTTGTAAGGGAACCTCTTATTTGTATAAAAGCTATATATGACTTACATTTTCAAATGTTCAGGGAGGTAAAATTGGTAATCCACCAAACATGGCATCTATTTTCTTCGAGACTCGTAAAAAGGGCAATGAACTTGTCGAACCTGAAACTAATGAAAATTATGTATGTTTATTGATGAACTTCATTTGGCATTCTTCCTCTTACTTAGTACATTGAAGTATTTTAAAGATTCTTGTATTATATAGGCAGAAATTTATGAGCTTGTTCAATCTGAACCATCTCTTACTAATATTAAGGTAGTGAAAAGGTGCTTTGGACCACAATGAAAAAGTCATGTAGTTAGATTTGATGGTGGGATAACCGTTAAGGAGTTGAAAGATAGTACCACCTCAAAGGTTGCGTTATTGAAAGAGCTCAAAATAACTTATAAAAGAAAAAGAATTACTACAAAAGTGCTTGGATATTCTAGAGAGCAAATATGAATGCCTTGAAACTATAGTGGTTCACTAACCTTCACCAATTTAATAAGCATTCTATTAGATATTGAATGATTTGTATTTGGTCTTCTGGATGATCTTTTGTTGTATTATTGTTCAAGTATTACTTGGGGGCTGGTTTATAGTTGTTCAGTGTAATAATCTCCACTATTGGTGAGCTAGAAAAGGCACACTTAAAAAATAAGTAATCCCTTGTTGTCTGCCTATTTGTACATAACTCATATAGGGTCTACTTGAATTCTCTATTTTAGCAACATGTTTGTCAAAAGGAGCCTATTTTGAATTTTTAGCCATAAGATTCATAGTCAAATATGTAAAACAAATTATGTTATAGAAGTAGCATTCTAAGTTAGATAATACTCTTTTCCTCAACACATTTCATAGGATTGGATTTACTTTTTTGAAGTAACCAGATATTATGAGTCACCAAAATGGGTATTTACGTAACTTAGTAATACTTTACTAAACAAAGGTTGGTGCTGAAAACTTCTAAATCGGTGAATAATCTTTTCTATTAGTAATTTTCTTCTTCAGCTATATTGAGGTTGGTGCTCTAGTGAAAAGATGGCCCCCATACTTCTATTTTTGTGTAAAGTTTTTCATAAAAGCCTACCATAGCATTCTGAATGTTAGTAGCTTGAACTACTTAATTCTTCCCCAATCTCTAGCCTATCAATTTTGTTCTATCTCTTGTAAGTTGTTGCCATTCTATGAAAGAATCTTATATTTTATCACCTTGCCGTAGAAAAAGGGTCCTAGATTTCTGCCTCTAGCTTGCCTCTTCATTATTAGCAAAGCTCTTCCCATCCACTAAGATAGTAGCCCTATTCATCATCTCCTCCTCATTTAAGTCTCCGTCATCTCAGCAAGCTCATTCAAAAGGCTATTTTTCTTGTTCATTGACTGCCTAAATTTAGACTTGCCTTATTTTTTTAATTTGATCTTTAATATGTTATATTTAGTATATAATCTGAAATCTGGACAACTATGAGTCTCACCTCAGCTCTTTCAATATAAACTTTCAATTGTTTTTCAGCATTTATTACATTTAAACCCCAATTATCATGTGATTCTGCAACACTAACACCAATGACTTGTTCACATTTTCATGATGAAAAACATTGCTAAGACCTCAACAACAATTGAATTGTTTAAAGTTGTGTTATTGTTTGCTTCTATTAACATTATAAAGCCATTTATCACATCACTTGCTGGAAACAAATAGCTGACAACATAACTGAGGCTATTTTCTAAAAAATTGAAATCTAGACGATAATTTTGAACTACTTCCTAAATAACACCTAATTTGATATCGTAGTATGACTCAAGTACCTTAATTACTTAGAGTTCACCAAGGTACACAAATTCCATCACTTTTACCTCTTTGAATGCTCCAATATATTGTTTCCCTTGCTGGTTTTTCACCTTGAAATATTTCTATTTTTGGTTTTTCAATTCTATTGCTCCAGATATGTAACTTTAAACAAATCAAACCATTTGAACCTCAGTTTGCATGAAAATAGTCAAAGCCTCAAGTTGAATAAAATACAATATCTCTAAGATTAAACTTCCTCTTATAAATTTGTGGATCATGGTAGAACTTTATTCTCTCCTTATAGAGAATTGCTCTCTCATATACCCTAAATCAAAATTCACCTATCTCATTTATTTGATCTAACCTCAAGTTAACTGTATGACTCCAACTCAAATTTAGCTTTTTTAAAGTTGAAAATGTCTTATACTCAAGTTTCATAAGCAAATGGCAAGCCTTACAAAACACTATCTAATATAGGGGCATACCAATGGTTGTTTTAAAAGTTGTGTATCATATCCATAATGCATTATCAAGCTTTTGCATCCAGTAAGTTCTATTGGCATTCATAGTCTTTGACCATAATGGCAATAATTTCATGAATGTTTTATAAAAGTAATAAATTATGATTTAATAAAATCTCTCAAGGAAGAATGAATGATTGTGAAAAGTTATCTCAGATAATGAATGATGGTGAAAGAATTCATTCACCTACTCATGGATTCATAATTTTGAAATGGCAATTCTCACATTGATTGAATCAACAATTTAATAAGCTTCCTTATGATTATGACTTAATGAAAATAGATTAGTAATTAGATAATGCCTTTTTTCCCTATAGTATGACTTAATAATTTATGATTTCTATTCTATTAGGATTTGACTTAGCACCAAAAAGACTTAAGGTAGAGCTCAATCAGGAAGCTCTAAGAGAAACATAAGGGAGCTTTTGTAGCAACCTCTAGTCTCAAACTACATTCTCCCATAGGTAATCTAATTGTCCTAGCTAGTTAGTCGATGTATATTCTATGGCATTAATGATGTTCTCAAGAGTCTATCTTGGCTAGTAGCCTCTTTCTTTTTAGTATGGGAGTAATATTGTATTCCATGTTATAACTTGTATAGTCTTATTGTCAGTTAAGGTTGATATCTCAAAAATGATCATGTTTTCTTATAATTTAAACTCTTTAAGGATTTTTATTAAAACTCTTAAATTGCAATGACCTTGCTCATATTTTACTATTATGCTTTAAATTAAATTCTTATCATGTTTTCTAGCTTAGTCAATTACATATCATGACTTGTTACATATTTCATTGCTCACATTCAAGCATATCATGTGCTAACATATACTTTTTTCCCACATTTTATCATAATATAGGGACCGAGGATCATTCTCATCCCGCTCGTGGCTTATTCAAGATGCAAAAGTTCTCTTGATTGGTGAAAACTCATGCTTTAAGGATAATCTGATATGAGTTTACATTATATTGTTATGACTTTATCTCTTATGTTAGGGTAAGCTAGGGCTTACCATATATCCCCGTCAAAACTAGTACAGGCATATTGGATTCTTAGTCTACGTTGTTCCACTCATTCGAAGATTCTTTTTTATTTTTGTTATAGTCCAGACTTCCATATTGAGTCATATATTCCATATTATACTTTTTCATTAATGTCTTTACTTACATTTTGTATGTGATGTACGTGAAGAGGTTTAGTTGGAGTCTCTCAGAATTCTAACTGAAATGACCCCAAAAAGTGCCCGAAAATGTGCCTCGAAAATATCTATAATAGTAATTTTCATATATCTAAAAATTCATTCATTATTTCAAAAATCCAACTTTATATTCTTGTTCAGAGGGCAAAATTGAGTGGGGAATGAGTCTAACCCAAATTATAGAGCAACCGTATCAAAATCCAAAAATCGCAAAAATGCGATTTAGGAGAGTCAATTTTAAAGGGGCATATCTCTTAGCACACAAAATACTGGGTGGTCCATGACTAACCAAATTAAACCTCTTTGAATTAGCTTTCCAACGCACTTGGGTTAACCTCATTCCGAGTATGGATGAAGAATTGATGCCCATTTTCGTAGAACTCGTATGTTCAGAAATGCAAATTCCAGTGAGTAATACACGTCGCGGGACCAATGTTATTTTGGTACTTTCTTTATAGCTCGGTCCTAGACTTTCAAATCTTGGGCCTAAGGGTTTACATACTTGAAAACACCTAACTTAGACTTATTTCACCCTTATATCATCCTAAACATTCCCCAATACTCAGTCAAACACTTAGACTACTATTTCTCTCAAGATTCAAGTCCCAAAACCCTCATCCGTACCGAAGGATTTTCTTTAAACTTCAATCCTCCATTAAAGTTCTCTTCAAGAAATTCTCCAAAGATAAGGTATATGGTGTTAAACCATTGGGTTCTTTCACCTATGGTGCTTAAGTTTTATTTTTTACTCAAATTACATGATTTAATGTTGATTTACTTATGAGTCTTGATTATTATATATTTCACTGCACAGTGAAATGGAGTTTCATGATAGTATGATTATTTTAGCATGTTTTGAACTATAAATCTTGGTTCTCTTGTGAGATTCGATGAGGGATTTTGATGTATATTGTTTGAGGGTGTTACAAGGTGTTAATTAATGGTTTTACAATGGATTTTCTTGCATGATTTCACTCTTGAATGGCATAGTTTTACATTAGTATTACACACCCTCTAAGTGTTTGATGAAATATTCGATTATTATTTATTAAGGAATTGAAGTTCCAATGCATGTCCTATGAGTTGAATGACTTCATGATGATGTTAAGCTTTCTAAAAATATTTCTAACTCATGGAAATGTTGATGATGTTGTAAAGCCGATATTAAGCCCTTCCTTTTTCATCTGTTGTGAGCACTTTAATGTTGATGTAAAGAAAATATTGATGATGATCTACTTTTATGTTTTAAAGATGGGCTTACCATTTAGAGGTCAATGATGTTTCAGAACTACTCGTGCCATATTTTCATGTTCCTTATGAATTATTAAAGTTATGATTATCTTATATATTTCATGGGATTAGGCTTAGCACCGATGGATAGAAGATTCTCTCTCTTTCCTACAACTATGTACCACCATAGGATGATGTTATACACTTGCTATACTAGTGGATCCATCTAGTGAACTATCTCTTGAAATCCTTTCCAAAATTGGGTCACATTCCCGTAAGGAGGGTCGCTTCATATAAAATTGGGTTGTGTTCTCATAAGTTGAAGTGCGGTCTTAAATCCTATCTAAAATTGGGTCAAGTTCCCATTCGCCAATCATGTCTAGGCCCTAGCTTTGTCATGACAAACTTGGTATCAGACCATTAGGTTGTTAGATCCTCAGAGTCCAAAACACCGCGTCGATAAGAGTCTTATTCATGATTTTGTTGTGCACCACAACTATGAATAGGAGGCTATAAGACGTTTTAGAAAATATTTCCTGTCTTCATATTCTAAGTTGTTCCATAGAATTAGAGTAAGTTTTTTCCCCCGAATGATTGTTCTTTACCATGCTAGATCATGCCGAACACAAGAGAAAGATGAGCCCCACTCCCGAGGAACTACTGGCCCATGGAGATCTTCGGGATACTCTCTCACCATACTTGCACAACTTATGACTAATAAAGCACCAAGGGGTCTAACCCTCTCATGCTCCTACACCGGTATATCTGGTGAGAGACTTCATGAGGATGAATCCTCCAGTGTTTTATAGGTCAAAGGTGGATGAAGATCCATAAGAGTTCATTGATGAGGTTGACAAGATTTTGACTATCATAGGTTTTGGGCCAAATGAAAAGGCAGAGTTGGTAGCTTACCAACTCAAGGGAGTGGCATAAATATGGTTTGACCAATGGAAGAGAGATAAGGGGGTTGAGAATGTGGTTCTATAGGAGGAGTTCAAAGTGCCCTTTCTTAATCGGTTCTTCCCACTTGAGCTTAGGAAAGCTAAATTAGTAGAGTTCATGAACTTGAAACAAGGTGATATGAGGGTGAGGGAGTATGCCCTTAAGTTCACCCAACTTTTGAAATATGCTCCTCAATTGGTGTCTGATACAAGGAGTAGGATTAATAAATTTGTGATGGGTATCTCCATCTTGGTGAGTGAGAAATGATGGTCCTCTATGTTGATTGGTGACATGGATTTGTCCCGTTGAATGAACTATGCCAAACAAATAGAGGAGGAGAAGTTGAGGAAGAGAAGGGGTCATGAGGCCAGGAGGGCCCGTCTTGAGGGAAGGTTCCAAATTTCTAAGAGTGATCAATTTTCTCAAGGCCACAAATTTCAAGGACAAGAGTTACCTAATGCTTTTAATAAGGAGTTTACCCACGGTAGGGTGCCAAATCAAAGATTCCAATGAGGTGATGAGGGGGTGGAAAAGCCTAGGTGCCGAAAATATAGGAAGGGCCATGGTGGCCTATGTTTGAAGAAGTCTAGTGCTTGCTTTGATTATGGTGGATTTGGGCAAAAAGTTAGTGGTTGTCTTCATGCTCAACTGGAAGGTGGTGACGATGGTCTCCCTGACCAAAGTGTCAATATGGGCTAAAGAGGAAGGTAAGTTGAAGGTTTTGATTTTGATGGATTCGAGTTTCACTATTCCTTTTATTATTATTTTTGGTTGCTAGTGGGATTCTTTTGCGTCCTGAGTTGTGATGTGAACCTTTGGTGCTTGCCTCTTGGTTGAATATATTATTGCTAGAAAGTTCATAGCAGTGTTTCATGTTCATATTGTATTAGGTCTTGCCTTGTGGGTTGTGGGATTTGATGTGGTGGATTGATGTTGTACTTAGGATGGAATAGTTACATGCATGTTGTGTCTCCATAGGTGGTAGGATCCATAGAGTTAGAATCTGACTCCCTAATGAGCTCATCTTTGAGTGCGAGGTTGTCAAGTGGTAGCAAAAAGAGGTAGGTCCATTCTTGTCTTAAGGTTCAATTAATCTCTAAGGGTTGCTCCATGTTCTTATTACATAGAAGTCTTGTTTATGATATTGGTTGAACTTAGCTTGATCTTTTAGAGGTCTTGAGGTAGTTTGGGCTACTTACCTTGCATATTTTCAATGAGTGTATAACACATAAGGTTGTAATAAGATGGTTGAGTATGGTTGATCTATTTGGTCAATTACAATGGGTTAGTCGCTTCACTAAGATTGATCTTTGGTTAGAGATTTGTCCCCAAGTGAGCATTATTAGTATTTTTGGAGTTGTTTGGTTGATTTAGGATTTCGCTATGTTTATGGGTCCCTAGAATAGGGTCTTAAAACCCTACCTTAATATGTTTGTGATAGTCTCTAGTGATATGGTATTGATTTGTTTAGAGCTTGTGAATCATTGGGGGTAGTGTTGCAAGTATTGGAGGATGAGAGGTTGTTTGCTAAATATGATAAGTGTGCATTGTGGATAGCAAAAAGGTAGTTAGAATTCTTTAAGGATTATAAAATGAGTGTGCATTATTTTTCCTGTAAAGCTAGTGAGTGGTTGGTGCTCTAAGTAGGGTGCATACGGGTAGCTTAGCATATGTGAATAAAGGTAGCAAAGTGTTTTTGGTGGTTCCAAATCTTCTACAGTTGAGAGGGTCTAGTTTAAGCAAGGCCTTGAGTCTGCCTTATTAAAGTTGCAAGTTTTGGGTGGAAAGATGATAGAGTAGAGGTTGTCTCCCAAAGAGGAGATGGCAGTTATGTTACCAAGTGGATTAGGTATATTTAAGATTGACAATTGAGTTGAGGATTGTGAGTACTTATAGAGTGTAGAGGGAGGTTGTAAGGTTGCATAAGTTTGGGGATCTGCCTATAGATGTGGATATGGTTCATTCGGTTCTTCATTCTTCTCGGTGGATGGGATGTGTTAGTGAATCTAGTGATATAGCTCTCTTTGAGATTGTGGGTGATATGGAGGGCAGGTTGACTTAGGTGAAGCTCCCGGTAGAGGTGTGAGATGAATGAGCGAGGAAGTTGGTCAATGAGGATGTGATATTCATTGAGGGCCTCTTGAAGGGATCATCAAGTCAAATGTGTCTCCAAGGAAGTCAAAGTGGTCTTATAATATAGCGACTAAGTCCTTCATGTGATTCCAAGTCTTATGTTTTAGCCCCTATGTCATTCATATGCATTTATGTTTAAGTTGGCAAATTTATGATAATTTTGCACTTATGTTGAGGTTTTGAAAATAGTATTTTAAACGTAATGTTGCATTCTTGTTGGGGTTGATTTTGTCTATGATCACTCTTGTCTGGTACGTTTCTTTCATATTCGAGGACAAATGTTTCCAAGGGGGAGAAATTGAAATGACCCCAAAAAGTGTCCAAAAATGTGTCAGAATTGTAATTTCCATATATTTAAAACTTCATTCGTTATTTCAAAAATTCAACTTCATATTCTTGTTTAGGGGGCGAAATTGAGTGGAAAATGGGTCTAACTCGAATTGGAGAGCAACTGTATAAAAATCCAAACCATGTGGTACTCTCAACTTATTGATTCCTCCAAAGGACCTTGACGGATACTACATCTTTGTTCCTCAATCTTTTCACTTGTCTATCAAATATCCAATTAGGACCTCCTCATAGGTCAAATTATACTCCACGACACCCACAACTTCTAAGGGCACTATAGCACTTGGGTCCAAAACATATCTCCTCAATATAGACACATGGAAGACTGGATGAACTATATTCATCTCCATAGGCAACTCCAAGTCATATGCAACCTTACCAACCCTCCTCAAAATCCTATAAGGACTGACAAACCTTGGGGTAAATTTTCGTTTCTTGCCAAACCAGACCATACCCTTCATGGGTGATACCTTCAAGTAAACTCAATCCCCAACCTTAAACTCAAAATCTCTTCTTCTCATATCGGAGTAGGACTTTCCGCTAACTTAAAATCTCTTCTTCTCACATCAGAGTAAGATTTTTGTCTACTTTAAGCCATCTTCATGCTTTCCTTGATCAACCTCACTTTATCTAAAGCTTTAATAATCAAATTCAAGCCTAACAAAGACATCTCCCCCACATCAAACCACCCAACTAGGGATCTACAATGCCTACCACTAAGAGAATCAAAGGTACCCATGCCAATACTAGAGTGGTCGCTATTATTGTAAGAAAACTCAATAAGTGGAAGATGTTCATCCCGACAACCCTTAAAGTTCAAAACACAAGCCCTAAGCATATCCTCAAGAGTTTGGATAGTCCTTTCGGCTTGACCATCTATTTTAGGATGAAAAGTTGTGCTAAGCTTGACCTTGGTACCAAGATCCTTTGGGAAGGATCTCCAAAAATGTGAAGTGAATTGAGCATCACGCTCTGAAATGATAGCCAAGGACACTCAATGAAATCTAACCAACTCACGAATATATAATTTGACATAATCTTCGGGACCATAAGTTGTCTTAACAGGTAGGAAGTGAGTTGACTTTGTCATTCTATCAACAATAACCCAAATAGAATCAAAGTGTTTCCTAGTATTGGGCAAACCAACCAAAAAATTCATGTTGATCTCTTCTCACTTTGAAGTAGGAATTTCTATTTCTTGGGTTAGATCACTTGGCCTTTGGTGTTCGGCTTTTACTTTAAACAATTGTGATATTTGGCTACAAACATGGTAATATCTCTCTTCATGCCAGCCCACTAATATACCTCTCTCAAATCTTCATACATTTTTGTAGGCCTATGCTGAATGGAATAGGATGAATTATGAGGCTCTTTCAAAATCAAATTCCTCAAGTCATCAATATTAGACACACACAATCTACCTTGGTACCTAAGGGTACCATCTCCCCCTTTGTAGAAAACCTCCACTTTACCATCTTTCACCAAAGCCTTCAACTCTAGCAAGGTAGGGTTGAGATCTTATTTTGACTTGACTTCCTCAATCAAAGAAGATTTAGAACTATCAACAACCACTACACCACCATTTTCAACTTTATTCAACCTAACCCTCAACCTAGCTAACTGATGAACATATCTAGCCACCTTCTTATCACTAACATTAATTTGAGCTAGGTTACCCATGAACATTCTACTTATAGTATTGGCCACAACATTAGCTTTGCCAGGATGATAGTGCACACTCATGTCATAATTCTTAAGGAGTTTTAACAACCTTCTTTTTGTCAAGTTAAGATCTTCTTCTGTGAACACATATTGGAGATTCTTATGGTTAGTAAGCACATCAACATTAATCCCATACAAATAATGACGCTAAATTTTTGAAACAAACACCACGATCGCTAATTCAAGATCATGGGTCGAATAATTTTTCTCATGCACCTTGAGTTTCCTAGATATATGTGCTATAAACTTGCCATTTTGCATCAACACATAATCTATACCAATCCTTGAAGCATCACAATAAACTACAAACCCTTCTAACCATTCCTGTAAGGCAAAATAGGAGTAGAGATGAGCTTGTCTTTTAAGGTTTAAAAACTCTTTTCACATTCATTAGTCAAAACAAATTTTGCCTTTTGTTGGGGTCAACTTAGTCATAGGGAAAGCAATAGAAGAGAAATCATTCACAAACCTCTGGTAGTAACTCGCCAAACCTAAGAAACTCCTAATATCAGTCGAAGTCAAGGGCCTAGGCCAATTTCTTATAACATCCATCTTCTTAGCACCCACCTTAATGCTATCACCTATCACCACATGCCCTAAAAATGCAACCTCTTTCAACCAAAAATTCACACTTTTCATATTTATAGAAAATAATCTCTCCTCCTTCAAGATTTGCAACATTACCCTCAAATGATTCACATGATCCTATTCACTTCGAGATTAGATCAATATATCATTAATAAATACCACTATAAACATATCAATGTAGGATTTAAAGACCCTATTCATGAGATTCATAAATATAGTCGGTGCATTAGTCAAGCCAAGAGACATTGCTACAAATTCAAATAGCCCATATCTAGCTCAAAACGCCGTCTTGGGAATATCACAATCCCTCACTCTCACTTGGTGTAATCCGAACTGAAGATCAATCTTAGAAAAGTGACTAGCCCCTTGAACTTGATAAAAAAGGTCATCTATCCTACCGTATTAAGTTGTTGGTAATTAATGTACATTCAAAAGGAACCATCCGTTTTTCTTCACAAACGACACTGGTGCACCCCAAGGTGACTTGCTAGGCCTTATGAAACCCTTTTCCAGCAAATCCCTCAATCAATCCTTCAACTCCATTGAGGCCATACAGTAAGGGGGAATGGAAATGGGTTGTGTATTGGGAAGGAGGCCTATACCAAAGTCTATTTCCCTTTCGGGAAGAACACCGAGAAGCTCATCAGGAAAGACATCAAGAAATTTATTCACCATTAGAACTGACTTAATAGGAAGGGTTTTAGCTCGACAACCCTAACCCTCACAAGATGGTAAATGTAACCCTTAGAAATCAACTTTTGGGCTTTAAGATAAGAAATGAATCTACCCTTCACCACCACATTACCACTTTCCCACTCAAGAACGGGCTCATTAGGAAATTGGAATTTCACCCTACATATCCTACAATCAATGGAGGCATAATATGTATGTAACTAATCCATCCCAAGAATAATATCAAAATCTACCATGTCAAGTTCAATAAAATCACAAGGTAAGACTTTATGCAATATGGACACGAGATAATTTTCTATAGACTCTTTTAGCAACAATAAACTCTCTAATGGGGGTAGACACTTCATAAGGTTCACACAATAATTCGGGACACACATGAAGATTTTGGCAATAAAAGGAGTAATGAAAGAAAGAGTGGCACCCAAATCTATAAATGCATACACATCATAATCAAAAACCTTTAATATACTTGTAATAATATTGGGCACCTCATCAACTTTTTGCCTTGAAGCACCCCCTTGTTGGCTACCCTTTGCCCTTTGCCCTACATTAACACCTTATCCTTAAGTACGACCATCTCTACCTTTGTTTTGAGCATGAGGACAATTAACAACCTTGTGATTCAATTCTTCACAACCAAAGCAAGCATTAGAATTCTTCAAACATGGACCACCATGGCTTCTCCCACACCTTTGGCACTTAGGATTAGTCATCCCACCATTGCCACCTTGAAACCTTGGGTTAGACACACCATAATTAGCAAACCTTTTGTTAGGAGTATTGGAGGAACCTTTACCATGGAACTTGTGACCTTGATGAAATCGGCCATCCTTGGCACCTTGGAAACTACCCTTGAATCGAGTCCTCTTGGACTCCCCACTTCTTCTCTTTCTAAGCTTCTCCCCATCAAGTTGTTCGGCATATGCCATAATACAAGACAAGTCCATCCATATCACTCACTAGCATAGGGTATGACACTCTTTATTAACTAAGTCAGACACTCCCGACACAAACTTATTCATCCTTGATCTAGGTTCTACAACCAATTGTGCAGCATACTTAGAGAGCTTGTTGAACTTGAGGGCATACTCCCTCACACTCATGGAACCTTACCTAAGATTCATGAAATCCATCATCTTAGCCTCTCTCAACTCAATAGGGAAGAACTGGTTGAGGAAGGCGGCTTGAAACTCCTCTCAAGGAATAGCATCATCATTTCCCTTCTCCAACTTCCATTGTGCAAACTAAATTTGAGCCACACCATTGAGTTGGGAGGTCTCCAACTCCGCTTTTTCCTATGTATTTACCCCCATTATGGATAGAACTTTATACACCTCATCGATGAAATCTTAGGGATCTTCCTCCACCTTGGACCTATGAAACTTCGGAGGGTTCATCCTTATGAAGGCCCTCACCCTTAAGGCCAGAGTAGGAGCATGAGGATCTTCGGCCCCTTGGTTCAATTGGTTGGTCATAGCATGGTCCAACATTATGATGGCATCCCAGAACTCATCTTGAGCTACCCCTCCATCTTGAGGAGCTAGAGGAACAGGAGGGGTCGGTTGCTCATCGGGTGTACTGGCTCTCCCTAGTCTCCCTCTTAGTAGTGGCATGATTTAGAGTATCAAAGAGAATTCATTAGGAAAAAAGTCTTATCTTTATATCTAAAGCACGATATAGATTATGAAGAAGTGAAACATTTCCTAAAGCGCCTCCCATTCATAGTTGTGGCGCTCTTTGCAATGATGAATAAGACTCTAATCGATGCGTTATGTTGGATTTATGAGGACAATTAACAGCCTAGTGCTCTAATACCAAGCTTTTCATGACCCAAGCCCAGGGCCTCGATGTGACATGGCGAATGAGAAGTCCGAAGACAATGCAAACAAGCCTATTAATTGTAATATGCACACATCCTTCATTGTGGAAGTAAAAATAAGTATAAACAAGAATCAAGTATAAAAGGGAAGCAGGACTAAGGGAAATATTTCATAAACATAAAAATATAAGATGAGTCAAGCTTGAAATCATATATAAACTTAGTATCCAACAACACCTCTACTTTAGATTGGAGCGGGGGCCAAGATACTTCCCGATCTCACCCTCAGAATAATAAGTATTAAATATAAAGAAGTAGTCTCAAACATAACATGAAATAACTAGATATTGTCCTCGAAATTGAGGACTCACCAACGCTTTCTCTGAAGTACCAAACTAGCTACATGGAGGAGGAGGATCAGAAGGAGTTTCGGTTCCTCCATGGTGATTTCATGTTAGTATGTTTGAATGTACTAAGTATGTGGGATGTAATGCAACAAAGATATAAGTCATGATATTCTAAATATATACATATGGGAAATGGATATAATCTCGGTACGACATGTGTGATCAATGCTTGTAATAAAACATGCATGTAAAGCTTTTAACTTGCATAATATATCGTACATATGTGGGAGGAGACCTTAACCAATATAGACCAAGTAGTTACAACTTGGAATCTGAGGACGAAACCCCCTTGGTATACTTGACCGGGTATGACACCCTCGACAAAATGTGGTCTACTTGCCAAGGCAAACCAAGCATGATGAATATGATAAAGTGCACTAGATATATCTACTAGTATAGCAAGGATAATATATAGTTGTATGGTGGCATGTAGTTTAGAGACTAGAGACTTTATAAGGACTCCTTGAGTTGAGCCCCCATCTTAAGCCTCAATCGGTGATAAGTCAAGTCCATGGAGTACTTGAAATAATCATAACCTTAATAACTTATAAGACACATTATAATGTGACATAAGTAGCTCTTAAACATGCTTGACCTCTAATAGTGAGCATAACTTGAACATAAGAGTAGATAATAATCATACATGAACCCTTGCTTTAACATGAATGGATCACAAGAGGTAAAAATCTTGAAATAGGGCACACCTTTTTACTTGAGAAATCATGGATACTTTTGATGAATTAAATACATGCTTGAAAGCTCTTAATCATTATGAAGTCACTTGACTTGTTAATAATGTAATAGTCCATCAACAACTTAAGAATTCTTGTCATTTAATTTCATCAAACACATGGTGGGTTCATGAAACTTGTTCAAAATCATACAACTCAAGAGGATAACAAGATAAGTGAAATCAATTCAAAATCGACTCACCAATATTGTAGTAAAAACCCAAGTTTGGTGTCATGAAATCCATATCAAAAGTTCATCATAGTTCATAGTTTTATAGCTCAAATCATGCATAATCTCAATAGAAATAAATCAACTTGTAGTATAAGCTTAAAATAGATATTCACGCATAATCAACAATAATTGATAAAATTCCAACATAACTTATGATCATATTTCATAATAAAAGATACTCATAAGTAATACAACTTGAAATCATGAAATTTTCATAAAAAGAGAAGGTTGGGTTCCGTTGATGAATGGACCCATGGATGAAGACCCACATACCTTAAACTTAGGTTTTTTGAGAAGAGCTTGAAGGAAACTTAAAGCTTGAATTGGGTCCTTGAGTTCCAAAATTGAGCTTGAAATTCTTGAATTTGAATGAGAGATTTGATAAAGTCTGGAGAGATTTTTGAGAGGATTTTGTAAGTTATAGAGTTGAAAAATGGTTAAGTATGGGAGATTTACGTTTAAATAGGCATGGAGCTATTACACCAATGCCTTTGGACGAAATAAGAAAACTGGAAAAAATATTACACTGGTTTAAATAGGCATGGAGCTATTACACCAATGCCTTTGGACGAAATAAGAAAACTGGAAAAAATATTATACTGGTCCGTACCCCTGGACGATGTGGACCAAACGCGGAGATGAAAATACATAGTGGCATACCCCAGGCACGTCGCGCCCTAGGCGCAAACAACCACTGAAAATTGTAAAATTAGCAAAAAATTATTTTTCGCTACGGATCTTCTAAAATCTAAATCATACCTATTTCCCAGGCCCCCTGATCAAGAATATGAAGTTGAATTTCTAAAATCACGCACAAAATTTGAGATATATGAAAACTAAAATGATATAGCATTCCGAAGTATATATGGAGCGTTCACTTAACTAGTGTTTAAAATTTGATCGGTCATCGGTGATGGTAGACTTAACAGCATGTGACAGATGTGATAGTCCATCAGGTTGACTATTGTTGGAGCAATTGACCCTACTAACTTCTGTTTGAACCAATGGTAGAGCTGATTATCCGTTGGGCAAGTAACAGCCTTTCTAGATTCACGTCATGTGTGACTCTCAACTACACTTAGACAAAACATAGAAAAACTATTAAATGACATAACGTTGCTTAAGAACTCAAAACTATTTATAGTTAAAAGAATCAAATGTGTTGTCTAATTCCCACATATTGCATATTAAATCTATTTCCCATATGATCAATAATCATCTTCAATCATTTACAAATGATTTGATTCTTTCATTACATGCATAGAACTTCTACAATCCAATTTCTTCGGCAAATCTTCTAAGGACCTAGTTCTTCCTTAGTTATTCATCAATTATAAACAATATTTGTTCCTTATTAAGACCTGCTAAGGACATAATTCTTTTATAGATGCTTGCCAATCAAAAAAATTAGTTTCAGCAAAAATCAACAATTTACATATTTTTATTTTCACGATCTCTCACCGAAAATACACGCAAAACATATGAATTGAGCAACAAAATTATTTTTAAAATAAATTGTTCAAGTATAGAAAGAACATCAAAATTTGTCGATTATTACTAGAATTCACAAAATAAGTACTCTTGGCATTAATTTGTCACTCAAATTTATTATCTCTGGATAAATAAAAGAGACGCAACTAAATAAAACTTGTCCTTGTTTTCTAACATTCCCAAAAGAGAAAAGAAATATATGTTGAAGTCATAGACGTTCGGAGTTTGCATTGCTGAGCAAAATTAACATGCATGATCGATCTGAATTTGTACTAAGAAAAATTAACATGCAATATCGATCACCTTCCTCCAGGGAATGGTAAACTTACATGGCTCATTATACTATCAACATGGATACAATGTTCACTATATTCGTATCCAAATTCTAATAGTTGAGTACCATGCAGTAAGGAGTCTATCTCCTCTGAATGTTGATCAGTTTGAGCCCAAGAGTGTTGTAATCTTGACCCAGCTTCTAATTCTGCTGCAACTTCCTTCATTTTAGGTCGATCATCTCCTTTGACATTTAAGCACCTCTGTGCAAGCAGAGCAACATTTTTCAATTGTCCTGCATTTCTCTCATCACAGACTATATTATCATCTAGAATATCAAACAAGTGACCCTTCTCCACTTAAGATATGAAATATTGAGCTAGACTTCTCTCCTCTTCTGGTCTTTCAAAATATAGTGCCTTTCTACCAGTTAAGATCTCTACAAGCACTACTCCAAAACTGTATACATCACTTTTTTCAGTGAGTTGATTTGTTTGCAAGCATTTTGGATCAAGATATCCTAGAGTTCCTTGAACCAATGTAGATAGCTCTGTTTGATTAGCAGGAATCAATCTGGATGCTCCAAAATCAGACACTTTGGCTGTGTAGCTTTTGTCAAGAAGAATGTTGACTGACTTAATATCTCTATGGATGATAGGAGGGTTAGCTGTTGAGTGCAAGTAGGAAAGTACTCCAGCAGTTTCTGTAGCAATTCTCAGACGAATGTCCAAAGAAAGAGTAGAGCCCTTTACTTTATCATGTAAATGTTCAAAAAGTGTTCCATTCCTGATAAATTCATACACCAATAGTGGAACTTCCGTCTCAAGGCAACAATCCAAGAGCTTAACCACATTTCTATGGTTGATTTTTGAAAGGACAAGGACTTCATTTATGAATTGTTCAATTTGATTGCGATTAATTACCTTAGATTTTTTTACAGCAATGATGCAATTAGCTTTTAGATATCCTTTGTACACAGTTCCATGACCTCCTTGACCAACAATTCTATCTTTGTCAAAGTTATTAGTTGCCTTTCTAGCTCTTCCGCTATGAAAATTTTTATTGTATTAGTATTACTTGATCCCTCTTCCCGTGTGAGTCGTTGTTGTAGAACCAATCCACCATTTTCTTTGAAAAACTTCTTCTTCATCGTTAACATCTTTCTCCTTTGAAATCCAGTATATGACCAGCCAAATACTATAATAATCATCAAAGAAACTCCTGTTGTAACACCTGTAATAAAAATATATTACTAAGACATACATACAAGAAAGAACTCTCTGTCCATATTAGACCTTTTAGGTTGATGTATGTAGTTCGTGATATTGAATTACATTCCATTTTGAAATCTGTTATATGCAGTGAAAGAGGAGCTTTCAAGTCCAAAATTCCTTTTATTGATAAAGCAGTTTCCTTAAAAGTTAAAAAAAAATTGTAGATAAACCAAGTTGACATGAAAATTATATTGAAATCTAGCATTATCACTAAAGAATTTGAAAGTATTGTTACTATATTGTTATGTGAATTCAAATGGATGCATGTCATCCCAATTTATGAGGAATAGTTAAAATTTCAAAACTGACTAAAATTTTTGTCTGATCAAAATTTTTTCATACCCTTTTAAAATATTTTGAATTATTAAGTACCTTAAGAACCAATGATTACAATTAACTTTTTACTCACAAAATTCGAAAGAAGTTAAGAGAGGTACCTATAACAAGATAAATATTTTGAGTTTTTTCTTGAAAATTGTCACGATTACATACAGTACCATTACCACTGAAACCTAGAGGACACATGCATGTATAGCTCCCTTCTTTATTCTGTCAAATGGCATCTTTGGCACATCTATAATCAGCTGGTTTCTGATCATCTTTACATTCGTTGATATCTGCAGAATCGTACAACACAAACATATGTCGGAATATAGACTAATATAGAGAAAATGAATTATTTTCTTACATCTTTATAAGTTAATGTGATTTTTAAAAATAAAATAAGAAAAAAATTCTTAAAAAATTATATTTTTTATTAGGAACACAATATGATTAAAAAGAATATATAATATGCGGAAAGGGTTAAAAATGCCCTTGTTCTATCAAAAAGGATAAAAACTACTCTGTTTATCTTTTGGGTCATTTATGCCCTTGTACTATCAAAAAGGATCAAAATGCCCTTGTACTATCAGAAATGGGTCAAAATGCCTTAGTTTAAACGACACTAATAGACTGAGAGCATTTTTGACCCATTTCTGATAGTACAAGGGCATAAATGGTCCAAAGTATAAATGGAGGATATTTTGATCCTTTCTAATAGTACAACGACATTTTTGACACTTTTTCCTAATCTTTATTACGATAGTACAGGTAACCTCATGCTAGCACGGTCTAGTAATTGCAAATTATCTGTTTAATTTATATGACATAAAATTTTGAGAATTAATCTTTTTCTTAATGTTCTGTAAATTTTTTTAAGTTATTAATTTATTCTATTTTATGGTTTTTTTAATATAATTTTCATATAATTAGCTAGTAGTGTGTTCTGTGGGTAGCAAGAAAGGAACTATAGACTATTTCAAGGGAAGGCACAGAATGCAAAAGTGATTATCAAACTCATCATTTAGGATATTCATTGGACGAGGTTCTAAGAAAGGTGAAGAGGCAGGTCACCCTTACTAGGTCCCTGAGTTCACATGTAACGGTGTGTGACACACGAGTGAATATATCAGAAACCAGCATCGACTTGTTCCTATTTTGTCACGACCCAACCCAGGGGCCGTGAATGGTGTCGATAGGGCACCCAGACATACACTTATACTGAATCTCCATTTATCACATCTAAGGGGTTTCATAAAATTTCGACAGAGTTTTCTCTATTTTTCTCACCAACCCCACCTGCAAACAACGAACCCAACAGTACCTGACATTGCGATAAGAACAGATACACATACATATATGCGGGCCGATAAGGTCACCGCATAGCATACAAACGAAATAATACCAACATAGTTTCCAACACCCACATGTATCCACAGACCTCTATGTACAGTAACCGGACCACACGACGGGACAGGGCCCCGTCATACCCTC
>JAOTQJ010000002.1:4824107-4842589 GCA_025642045.1 Solanum sejunctum | reverse complement strand
AAAAAATAAGACTCGATAATTAATTTGACACCGTGGAGGGTAAAAATTGGGTGTCAACAGGCAATATCAGGATGAGTCACCATTAGGTAGTTCAATTTCCCAACTAATTCTGTATATTTTCGGAGCATCAAAAGGGCCAGCATCATCCTTAGTAAAATGTACATTAGGATCCATTGGTGTGCAACATGGTTTAGCTCCCAACTTTCCAGTTTCTACAAGTAGGTCAAGTACATACATTCTTTGAGATAAGAAAATCCCATGCTAGCTTCTAGCTACTTCTACACCCTAGAAGTATTTCAATTGTCCCAAGTCTTTGGTATGAAATTTTGCATGTAAAAACTACTTGAGAGAAGATATTGTAGTACAATTATCTCTTGTAATACACAATATTATCAACATAAATAACTAGGAGAATGATACCAGTCACTGACTATCTGTAGAAGACTGAGTGATCATACTTGCTCTTCTTCAACCCAAACTCCTGAACTACATCTCTAAATTTTCCAAACCATGTACGAGGACTCTGCTTTAGACCACACAAAGATTTTCTCAAATGACAAACTTTTTCATACTCCCCCTGAGCAACAAATCTAGGTGGTTGCTCCATATACACCTCTTCATGGAGATCACCATAAAGGAAAGCATTCTTGATATCTAGCTAATGTAAAGGCTAATGTTGAGAAGCAACAAAGGAAATAAATAGACGAACAGAGGTAAGCTTAGCTATGAGGGAGAAAGTATCAGCATAATCTACCCCATAAGTCTGAGCATAGCCTTTAGCCACAAATCTAGTATTAAGTCTTGCGACAGAAAAATCAGGATTGACTTTGACAGTAAAGACTCATTTGTATCCTACAACTTTCTTTCCTTTGGGTAAATCTACCAAATCCCAAGTGTGATTTTCATCTAAAGCATGTATCCCTTCAAGCATTGCATCATGCCATCCAGGATTAGTCAAGGCTTCTTTCACTATTTTGAGAATAGAAATAGAGTCTAGAAAGCCAATTAAACAATTAGATGTTAGAGATAAGTGATCATAAGAAATAAAGTTAGCAATAAAATATTTGAATTTACACTGACGTGTACCTTTTCGAAGAGCAATAGGAAGGTCAAGATTTTCTGAAGAAACAAGCGGAGGTGGAACTGATGATGATAGAGTTGATGTAGGACAAGTATCATCATTAACTTGTCTCTTTGAGTAAACTTGAACAATTGGTGGTCTTATTGGAACAGATAAAGCTGGTTCTGGAGGTATACTAGTTGACTTATTCTCAATAAATGAACTAGTATATGGAAGAGAATCATCATCTGATTGTTTCATTTCAGCATTAGTAACCCGATAGATCAACCACTCATCTTCCCCTACCTCTACCTGACTTGTAGAAATGGGAGGTGCATAGAAGAATAGTGTAGCTTCTGGAAATACCACATCAGTAGACACTAGGTACTTGCCAAATTCAATAGAGTAACACCGATACCCTTTCTGAAGTCAAGAATAACCAAGAAAAACACATTTTAATGCCTTTGGATCCAATTTGGTGACAGATAATTGAACATCTCAAACATAACATGTGCTCCCAAACACCTTAGGTTCCATTGGGAATAGTGATTTGTTTGGAAAAAGAACACTACAAGACATATTACCTGCCAACACAACTGATGACATGCGATTTATCAAAAAACAAGCTATGGAACTGCATTTGTCCAAAATTGTTTCAGGACTGTCATTTGGAACAAAAGTGCCTGAGCTGTCTCAAGTAGATTTCTATTCTTCCTCTCTGCAACTCTATTCTAAGAAGATGTATCAATACATGAAGACTGATGAAGAATACCATGGTTTCTCATGTAAGATTGAAATAATTCTGACATATATTCTTTAGCATTATCACTCCTTAGGATCCGCACTGAGGCATTAAATTGAGTTTTGACATCAACACCGAATGTAGTAAAGTGAGTAAACACTTCAGATCAGCTCTTCATAAAGTAAATCCAAGTCATTCAAGAAAAATCATCCACAAAAGTAACAAAATATTTATGCCTAGGTTTAGAAACAACTGAACATAGTTCCCAAATATTTGAATGTTACTAACTCAAAAGCAGACTCAACTTGCTTATTAATTCTTGGACTTAATAGACTGCGATGGTGTTTTGCAAATCGATAAGATTCACATTCCAATGAAGAAACATCATGGAACTAAGGACAAAGCTTCTTTATTAGAGGTAAAAAAAGATGTCTCAATCGATAATGTGCTTCAGATGGAGAGACTACACTAGAGCATGCAACAAACTGAGGCTTTCATTCATCAAGGATGTAGAGATCATCAATTAGATGTCCTTTACCAATAACCTGATTTGTCTTAAGATCACAAAATAGACAATGATCCAAAAAGAATAAAATACAATAATTAAGATCTCTAGTAACTTTACAGAAATTAGATTAAAAGCCAATTTTGGTAGACCTAGTATAAATGACAAGGTAATAGAGGAGGTTGGTTTAATAGTTCCATATCCAATACTATTACAAGTTGATCCATCGGCTATAGTAACTGGAGATGGTGTTTTATGTCATCAAAAGCTAGAAAAAATATTAGGATTACTTGTCATATGATTCGTGGCACCTGAATCAGTGACCCATTTATTTGAAGAGGTGATAAGACATGTTTTAGTTGATTCTGTAAAAGCATTAACTGAAATAGATTCATTCAATGATTTTTAATATTGATAAAATTTAGAAAAATCTTCTGTGAAAACCAAAATCATGTTATCAGACAATGAACCGAAAGCAATCATTTTCCCAACTCACAATCTTGAAATAAATTGATAGACAATTCAAGTCTATGGTGGACGAAAATAGAACTCCAAACCAATGAGTCACATGAAATAAATTGTAGAATCAAGCGAATACGAACCCAATCAAACAAACTCAGACAACTAATAGAGGCTCAACAAATCTCAAATTGTTACAAAAAAAGACAACTCAAATAAGTCACAAGTTTATTTGAATAGGAAGTCCCACTCAAAGACTATTTCTAACACAACCAGCCTCCTAAATATTACTACAGAAACACAGAAATAGAACAGCTTACAAGAAACACAAACTTGACCAAAAAGTAGTTGCAAACTCTTTTCTAAGGCTGTCAAACATGGTTATGTGATCTGAACCACCACAAAGCAACCAAAAAAATATCAAGCAACCACCTCCAGCAGTCAAACAACTATTGGAAAAGTTGTTGAACTAGTACTGGCAAATTAGAAGACTAGGCTCTGATACCATGTAAAATATAGAGTCGATGGAACTATTTTCTTGTTTTATTAAGTCTATCTAAGAAAATAAAATCAGAAAAAATACTTAAAAAATCTCTAAGATCTCTAAATATCTCTACCTATTATTATGTTATAAATACAAGATATGACTGTATATTTTGTAATAATTTCCTACTAATTTTCCTGGAGTTCCACCTAATAGGGACATTGATTTTGCTACTGAGGTGGAGCCAGGCACTAAGCCCATTTCTATTCCTTCTTATTGCGTGGCCTCTGCTGAATTGAAGGAGCAACTTCAAGATTTATTGAGCAAAGGGTTTTATTCGGCCTAGTGTATCCCCTGGGGGTGCTCCTATTCTGTTTGTGAAGAGAAAAGATAGGTCTATGAGGATGTGCATCGACTATAGACAGTTGAACAAGTTGACTGTCAAGAACATATACCCTCTTCCCATTATTGATGATTCATTTGACTAGCTCCAGGGTGTAGCAGTGTTATCCAAGATTGATTCGAGGTTCGAGTATCACCAATTGAGGATTAGGCCATCTGATATCTCTAAGACTACTTTTCGGATGAGGTACGATCACTACGAGTTCTTGGTGATGTCATTTGGGGTGACCAATGCACCTGCAACATTCATGGAGTTAATGAATGGGGTATTTTGGCCTTATTTGGACTCTTTTTACCTTGGGCTTCGCTTTCATTGCTTCTTTCATGACGAGAGAACCATATCTACATCAATCTAATTGTATTTATTAATGATATCTTAGTTTATTCCAAGACCAAGGTCGATCATGCTAGGCATTTGAGGATGGTGATCAAGAGGATCACGGAGGAGAAGCTTTGTTCTCTAAGTGCGAATTTTGGTTCAGTTTAATGGTGTTTTGGGGCATCTAGTGTCCAAGAAGGGCATCAAGGTTGAACCATCAAAGGTTGAGGCTGTTAGAGAGTGGACTAGACCTACCTTGACCATAGAGATTTGTAGCTTTATAGGTTTGGCAAGGTATTATTGACATTTTGTTTAGGGTTTCTCTACTGCAGCAACCCCATTGACCAGACTTATCTAGAAAAATGTAGGATTTAATTGGTCCGACGAGTGTGAGGAGAGCTTCCATAAGCTCAAGGTTTTGTTGACTAATGCGCTTGTCTTTACTTTGCTTGAGGAGAGTGTTGATTTCACCGTGTATTGTGTTATGTTAGGGTTAGGTTAGGAGGTGTTTTAATGCATAAAGGGAAGGTCATTGCCTATGCCTCAAGATAATTAAAGATTCATGAAAAGATTTATCCTATCCATGATCTAGAGTTTCCAGCTATTGTCTTTATTTGAAACTGTGCCAACATTATTTGTATGGATTCCATTGTGAGATGTTCATTGATCACCGCAATTTACAATACATCTTCATCCAGAGAGACTTGAAATTGAGAGACAAGAGGTGGATTGAACATTTAAAGGATTTATGATTTGACTATAGTGGCCGATGCTTTGAGTAGAAAGGCTCTAGTATGGGAAGTCTTGCAGCTATCCGAGTTGAGAAGAAACCTTGGCTACAAATGCTTATAGATTGGCCAATGGGTTGGTGAGACTATAGCTTTTGATGAGGGCATTGTTCTTGCTTTCTTAGAGGCCCGCTCTTCTTTGATAGGTCAAATTCGTGAGCGTCAGTTTGAGGATGAGAAGTTATATCTTATGCGAGATGAGGTAGATTGCTAGGCTTGAGGCCAAGGACATCGTGATTGATGTTGATGGTTTTTTTAGGATTAGGGGTTAGATTTGTGTGCCAAAGGTAGGTGACTTGTTCAAATTGATAATTGAGGAGGCCCAATATACTAGATATTCCATCCACTTTTGGGCAGCGAAGATGTATCATGACTTGAGTCAACACTATTAATGGTATGGTATAAAGAAAGACATTGCCAAGTTTGTATTCAAGTGTTTGATATGCCAGTAGATTAAGTGTCAGCAACAAAGACCCGAGTGTGAGTTTTAGAGGATGCCTATTCCTACATTAAAGTAGAAGCGGATCACTATGGACTTTGTGGTGCTAGAGGATATGTTCCGGGCATGTGTTGTTACGTTTTGTGCCATGTGGTACTAGTATTTGCCCTTAGCGTAGTTTGCTTATAACAACAGTTATCATTCCAGCATCCGGATGACTCTTTTTGAGGCCTTGAATGGCCAGAGGTGTAAATCACCCATATGTGGTTTGATTCTGTTCCTTGATAGTGATTTGTGTAGAGATTTCATGGAAAAGGTTTGTTTAGTCCGGAGTTGGTTGCTAATAGCCCAGAGTTGTCAAAAAAGTTATGATAGGCAAGTTTGATCCTTAGTGTTCATGGATGGTGAACAGGTGTAGTTGAGGATTTTGCCCATAAAGGATTTCATGAGGTTCAAAAAGAAGGGCAAACTCAGGCCTAACTATATTGGCCTTTTTGAGATACTAGAGAGCAGGAGAGGTGGCCTACATACTTGTCTTGCCACCTAGTCCATTCTTCTGTATTCTAGTGTTTCATGTCTCGATGTTACAACTTTTTATTACAGATAGTCTCAAGTGATTTTCCTTGATTCAGTGGAGTTGGGTTCGGACTTGACTTATGAGGAGGAGCCCGTGGCCATTTTAGACAGGCAGGTTAGGAAGTTGAGGAGCAAAGAGATAGCTTTAATGAAGGTTCCATGGTTGCATCGGCCCATGGGAGATGCTTCTTGGGAGATCGAGTCTGACATGCGAATCTGTTATCCTTATCTTTTTAAGACTTCAGGTATGTCCTTTGCCTTATGTTTAAGGATGTACATGATTTTTGGCTGATGTAATGACCCTAAAGTACCCCTCCCGATAACTGTCCAAATTCATGTTTGATTAATTTTGAAAGTTGATTTTGAAATCTTGTAAAAAGTTGAGTTTTTACTAAAGAAGTGAGTTTTGAATTTTTGATTCATGTAGAGATTCGAGTTTCAAAAAAAAAATCATCAATTCCATCTGTTTTGGAATGTAAAAATTGGTTTAGGAGAGTTTTCAAAATTAGATTTGGAGTTTGTGGATTTTAGGTTTGAAATTGAAAATTGAGTTAAAGTTTGACTTAGGTTTGACTTTGATTGGCATTTTGATTTTGGAGCTCGAATCGGATTTCTGATGGTTCTATTGATTTCGAGAGGTGATCTAAGTGCTAGAATGAGTTTCGTCATAATTTTTTAGTATTTCGATAGTGTTTTGTATTTCAAGTGCTATAAGTTATTTTATTCAGGACTTATCGAATTTCGAGTCAAGGAGATTTGGGATTCGAGTTTTGACGATTACACTGAGTCCAGAATGTCGATTTTAGTAGGCGTATTAGGTTCCAAATAAATTTTGTGGGTTCATTTCATGATTTTGTGTTATGTGCAGTTACTGATATTTGCTTTCGAGTGCCCTGTACTTTGCGGTCATTGCATGCCTTCTGCATTAGCGAAGGTCTTGGATTTACACCTCCAAGTTCGTGTGAGGTGTACCACATTCACGAAGGGCTTATGTCTGACCCTTCGCATTCACGGATGGCCAATCCGCATTCACGAAGGTCTGTTTGCCCTTGACCTCTATGTTCGCGGGCATAGGATGGGATCACAGAGGGTTCAGTTATAGTGAATAGTGTTTAATTCCTAAACAATGGGTTTTTGCCAATTTCACCATTTTCAACATTTTTTTAGCTTGGGGAGGCGATTTTAAAGTGATTTTTCATGGGGATTTCAACTATTTAGGTAAGCTATTTTTAACCTTTCTCTTCAATTTCCATTAATTAGGTCATGATTTTAACATCAAAATAGAGGATTTCAATTGAGAATTTAGGGGATTTCATGAATTTGATTTTTCAAAAGTAATGGAGATTGTGACCTTATTTTGACTCCTTTTTCAAAATGGTTTTCGCCATGAGATTCCAAAAATCTTAAGGAACATTTCTATGTAATAATTTTCAACTTTTGGACTTGTTTTGATGTGTTGAGTTTTTGGACTATTTTACCCTTTTTTCCTAATTGCATGATTTTGTTGTCATTAGCTTTGAAATGTGATTGTGAATACATTTTCGACTAGATTGTGGTGCTTTGGAGTATTACTGGAAGGGAAAAGCTCCGACTTTGTATTGAGCATGACTTTGTTTGCTAAGAAAGTATATCTCTAACCAATGGTTAAGTATGCTGAACCTTGTATTTCCTAATTGTATGTGCTAGGTTTTCTTGCGTGTAGGGTTGTAGTTTCAGAGATATGGTTGGGATGGAAGGACAACCTGCGTTCTTCATTGCTTTACTTAGGCTTAGATTACATTTGCTGGGTATCATGTTATTGGGTACTCACCCTTGCTTCTAACTTGTGTAGGTATTGTGGCTAATACCTCCTAATCCTTTCCTTTCTTATCGGGCCGAACTTTTGGACTTTTGAGAGTTAACATGCTTGTACTTCAGCGGACTCTTGTGATTTCTTCACTCTTTTGTTGGGTTCTATTTGAGGACTATGCCATTTAGACTTGTACTATTTTCTTCTATCTCAGTGGGGTAAAGACGAGTGCCATCACACCCTGTTTCGGATCGTACGGAGAATTTTCAATTCAGGAAAACTATATTTACAACAACAACAACATTACCCCAATGCCTCAAAGGCTCCCACCCATTGCGGGTTAAGGGGAGGTCGGATGTACACAGCCCGACCCCTATGTTTAAAAACATAGCGCGACTGTTTTCAGATGACCCATGATGAGCGTCGAAAGTTGCATTGACTAACTGCTACTTCACAATTGAAAGAAGCACAGACAGTTTAAAGAGTCATTTTACTTTATTCCATCATACCCCAAAGCCAAAAAATAGTGAATCTTTGGCTCCGTCCGAGATTGATAAAAAATAGGAAAGCTATATTTAGATGGATTATAAAGAAAAATATGTAAATATTATCAAAGTAATGAGAGTGCAAGTTGTGAAACTTAAAGATGCAACTTTGCATTGTTTAGCCAATAAGTGGGTCTATTGATGATATCTAGAACAAACTACTACTAAAAGAAACAATTTACTTTGACACTTAGTTAACTCAGTGCATTGTTTCACTGTCAAATTTTATTTTTATCTGAATACGACAAAAGCTATGGGATTGTAAAATATCTCTCTTAACCGATACTAGACCCTTTAACATATTGTGAAAAAGAAGAACATTGAATAAGGAAAAGGCAAAGAATGGGGAAAACATTCGAGGAAGTAAGAGTTAGGATTTTATGAATTGCCTTCTCCAAGAAGATCTAATCAAAATCAAATGGGAGGGCATTTCAGACAACTATTTTGATCTGATTTTGGATTTTGAGAACATATGGATTTTGAGAACATACTCCTTTTTGTTATTTGACATATCTGGATACCTATTGATGAATTAGATCCATCTACTTGTCTTGTTTATTTAGCATTTTTATGTGGTTTATAAATTATTTTTCTATTCAAGTCTTTGCAACACCTTCCTTGAGTGAAAATGAAAAGATTGAAGAGTTCAAATTTAAAGCTTGCCGGTTCCTATATAATGTACTGATTTATTCCAAATGTGCTCTCGATCATTTATGCATCACATGAAATGATGACCAAGTATGTGGCCATGTAGAAATACCTGAGAATAAATGATAAGAATTTTTTGTTACATAGCATCAAAACTGATGGTAAGATCAGTGCAGCATTTCGAGCATCTATATTCACATTTCGGCTCAGTTATAAAGAAAGATTTCTCGGAGTTGAGAATGTTGTTTGGTAGCCAACTCTTGCTTTTCAGGAGTTGTACCACTTTAAAAAGACTAATCATTAGTCTTTTATTACTGATTTTAGAAAAAGACTAGTAGTTGGTAACACACATCCTTAAAAGAAAGGAACTGTAACTTACCAACATATCCCTACCAAGGGTTTGAGGTCACAGCTTGACTATGAATTTTTTAAGACATAAATTTAAGAAATTTAGAAACAATATATTATGGTCTTGTGTTAAGTACTTACTTTATGGGCAAAACAGATGTATCTTGAAAGTGGGTAGTTTTGTCATTTTCGTACTAGCCTCTATCATGACAGACAGTATAGACCATTAAACAGGTGATATTGAGTCAGCACATGTCTAGATTACTCTACTTTGTTTTTGTCTATGGTAAGTACACAGAGACTCAATACTGGAGATGTAGTTTCAACTTGCAAGGCTTGAATAATGTCAGTGAGAAGAAAGAGATTGGTTACAGAGTCAATTTAAGGAGGCTGAAGTGCTAAATCGCATCAAATCATGTGCTAGTGACAAGGCTTCGAGCCCCGATGGCTTTCCCATGAGCTTTTTTCAGAGCTTTTGGGAACTCTGGAAGACTGATAGTATGAAGGCGGTCAGTCAATTTCATGAGAGACATGAGTTTGAGAGGAGTCTCAATGCCAATTATGTGGCCCTGATTCCTGGGGGAATAAGTAAGTCATAATTCACTGGTTGGTTTGTATCATTAATCATTTTTTTTTTGGGTACGAGACAGTTATCATGAATCCCCTAATTCCTGCTACTTACGTTATTGTTGCTGGAGTAGCCATAGGGCTTGCTTCTATTGGACCTGGAGTTGGTCAAAGGACTGCTGCAGGTCAAGTTGTAGAGGGTATCGTGAGAAAGCCAGAGGCAGAGGGAAAAATACGAGGTACGCTATTGCTTAGTCTAGCTTTTATGGAAGCTATAACAATTTGTAGACTAGTTGTAGTTAAACTTTAGCTACTTAGATTGATGTTGGCAATCTCGAAGGGAGATATCTGGACTGGGAGTTGCTCGTTTTTAGTCTTTATTATATTAGGATGGATGCGTATTCGCGTGATCAATCTATGGACGGGGAATTGCGTGAATGTTGAAACCATTCTAACCTAAAGTCAAGGTTCTTCTCTCTCTTGATGGCGAATCTTGATTGACTGACACTAGGAATCGAGGGGAGAAATTTTAAAAGCCAGGGGCAGTCAAACTAAGAAATTTTAGACCAAGAGGTCTCATTGGAGGAATTTATAAAGTGTTTGCCAAGCTACTAGCAGAAGGAATGAAAGAGGTAATTGGCAAGCTAGTTAGTAGGCATCAAATGGCCTTCATTCAGGGAAGACAGATTCAAGATACATCTCTAATAACTAGAGAATGTGTGAACTCAAGACTCAAAGGTGAAACCCCAGGGATCATGTGCAAGATTGATATTGAGAAGGCTTATGATCATGTGAAATGGGAATTCCTTTCTCAACATTTTGAGAGAAATGTGGTTTGGAGAAAAGTTGTTGAAATGGATAGAATTCTATATTAAAACTGTAAGGGTTGCTATTTTGGTTAATGGAGAACCTGTTGTTTTTTCCCCTCAGGAGACTGAGATAAGGAGACCATCCCCTTTCACCCTTCCTCTTCATTTTAGCTATGGAAGGCTTAATAGTATGGTGAGGGTAGCTGTTCAGAAGAGGTGGCTATAAGGTGCTAAAATGGGCAACCAAGTTGCAGAAGAAATACAGATTTGCCAACTTTTCTATGCAGATGATAATGCAATCTTCTATGAGGCTAAGGAAGAACAGGTGTGTCAGGGCTTGAGGTAGGATAGTTTTAATAGTTCTTGAGGCAGTGTCAGGGCTTGAGGCAAGATAGTTTTAATAGTTCTTGAGGCAGTGTCAGGGCTCTCTGTGAATGGGAGGACAAGTAGTATGTTTATGCGGGTCGACGTTATCGGAGACCTAAAGCGAAATTTTAGTTAGACATCTAAAATCTAAACAAATTTCATATGTATTTATTTATTTTTCTAACTATTTTTAAATGTTTATTATACTTATTTAATATCTTTCTTATAACTGATTTCTTCGAATACCTTTTTCTTAACTATTAGTTTTAGACAAGATTTTAATTTAATGTTAAAAACATCTTTTTTTTTTGAGTTATTATATGAATTGCTATATAATCTTTTAAGTAATAAGTTGACAAAGTTTAAATAAAAATAAGAGTTACAACCATATAATTTAATTCAAGAAGTTGATTACTTAGTATACATTGCTCTAATGTGTTTGTGGTAATGTCCGAAAACTAATATACCGAATGCTTGCAAACTTCAGAAGAAATTACAAAAAAATTATAATTCACTTTATTTAACACTTTTCGACTATTAATTAATATTTTTGACAGAATATTACTTTAAATTATTGGGTGGAGTGTTGGCCAATAAAAAATACACATGTACAGAAGATGCATGTCGCAAAGATGAGGATGGTGAGATGGATGTGTGGTCACTCCAGGAGTGACAAGATTAGGAATGAGACCATTCGGGAGAAGCTAGAGGTGGCTCCGGTGGCTGATAAGATGAGAGAAGCGAGACTGCAATGGTTTGGACATTGCAGAGAAGGAGTACCGATGCTCTTGTTAGGAGGTAACGAGAGGTTGGTTTTAGGAGCTACACGGAGGGGTAGAGGTAAACCGAGAAGTACTGGGGGGGAGGTGATCAGACATGATATGGCGGAACTTGATCTCACTGAGGACATCACCCTAGATAGAAAGAAGTGGAGGTCGCGAATTAGAGTAGTAGGCTAATTGGTTGGTAGGGTTAGGTGGTTATCTAGTCATGGGGTATAGTAGGGTAGAGGAGTAGTATTGTTTTATAACATGTGTTGTTATTATTTGTTGTTTATGTGTTAATTATATCGTATTTACGTATTGTAATGTGCTTTTGGTTATTAGTCATTTTTTTGTTGTTCCCTTTCTTTTACTTTTTGTCATATCTAGTTTATTTTGCTTATGGGTTTTTGAGACGAGGGTTCCCAGGAAACAACCTCTCTTCTTCTATGAGATAGTGGTAAGGTCTACGTATACTCTACCCTTCCCAGACCCCACTTGTGAGATTCCACTAGGTATGTTGTTGTTGTATTACTTTAAATTATTAAAGATTTGAAGAAAGAAAGTGCAAAAGGCGTTTAAATAAAGATAATAGGTAAATGTTAACAAAGAAAATGTAAGAAGGTTAAATAATATTTTCTTGATTTCTTCTATTTAAATGGGATTGAGAAAAAGAAAATAATGTAATTTTTTTTACCTTTTTATCATTAATAATTAATTTTTTTATTAAAAAAATTAACACACAATTTATTTATTTTTTGATAAAAATTTGAGGCCCCCTAAAATTTAAATCGAGGAAGAGCCAGCCCTGTATGTTTGAGCTGGGCAACAACCAGAAGGAGTTAGAGATATGGGATAGTATTGTGGAGAAGAGAGAAAAAATTAGTCTCCTTGGAGGACACAATATCTTTTCTTATGAGGAAGAATAACATTGATCAATGTTGTACTGGATGCCCTACAAACCTATGTTATGTCTTTATTCCCCTTGCTTGCTAAAGTGGAAGATAGATTAGATAAATCGAGGAGGGACTTCTCTGGTTGGCCGACTAGGAAGGAAATGGTATTCACCTAGTCAAGTGGTGGGCTGGGTATTAGTAACTTAGGGCTACAAAACGTGTCTTTTATCAAAATGGTTGTGGAGGTTTGGTAAAGAGGACCATACTCTATGGAAGGATGTTATAATTATCAAATATGGACAGACTGAGCAATGGACAACCAATTTTGTGACCAACACCTATGGAGTCTCAGTTTGGAGATGTATCAGGAATTTCTGGCCTAAACTATCTGGGAGCATAGTCTATAAGGTGGGAGAAGAGACTAGAATTCTATTCTGGAAAGACAAGTGGATTGGCCAGAATTCACTCATGGAGGATTATCCAGATTTATTCTCTTTCTGTGACAACCCTAAAGTGCATCTATTGCTGAGACTTGGACTCACCAAGGATGGAATATCATCTTTAGGAGGCATCTAAATGACTGGGAGGTTGAGAGAGTGGCCAGCTTATTGCAGAGACTGGATGGTTTTTCCGCTTTAAGCACCAACCCTGATACAATCAGATGGAGACGTGCTAGAGATGGAAAATTTTCAGTTGGAAGATTCTACAGAAGAAATGTGTCCTCACACCCTGGGATCATCTGTGGACCCTGGAAACAAATATGGAATTCTAATACCCCTACCAACTATACGGACTCGAACCGTAGACCTTCTCTCATTTTGTCTGGGCTTTAAGTTTAATGTTTCTATTCAGCGGACGTGGTTATTGGCAAGAACTTATTGAATCCATTGGTTGGGCTCATAATAAATTAAAAGTTGCTCCTGCTACTCAGCCGAGAGCCTTGAGCATTATACAAGGACGTGCTGACTCTGGCAAAGCTAAAAAGGAGAGGTTTCCAGATTGTCTCTAGGTGCTTCTTCTGCAATGAAAAAGAGGAAACAAATAATTCTTCACTGTAAAGTGACTGTTCAGGTGTGGTTTATGTTTCACAATCTTATTCAAGAACCATGGGTGATGCCTGAACACACTGCAGATCTTCTAAGCTGCTGGAATTGTCCTTTAGTTTTTTTTTCTTTCAGAAACTAGAAGAAGAAGAAGAGAAAAGTAGTAGTTGGAGTTGTCCAGGTTTACTCAAGAAAACAACTTCACATGCTTAAAGTTTGCGCTTTTGTGCTCCAAAATGGGTCCTTTACTTTCATTAATCCTATAAGATTCTTTGGAGAGGTCTGCATCACAAGCTTTATGCTTTTCTATAGTTGCTTTTTACAGGGTTTCTTTTGCAAAATTAAGCTTGAAGTTACGTGATACTGATTAAAATGAGAATATAGTTGGTGCTTGAATTTTCTTTTAAGCAGCTTTTCTTTTTGCTGCAACTTTCTTGATGGGTTGTGCCCATTATACTTGCACATCTCAAGTGTGAAAAGGGAAAGAAAGTAAGGATCAGCCTTATAAATTTACCAGTGTCTTAGGACTACCTGTCAATTATTTGTCTCCTTGTTTGTCTTGTTAAACTACTATAACATCATCCTTCCTTCAATGTGCTAAATTTTTGAGAATGAGTGCACTGGTGCAAAGTCTACACCGTTTATTTTTTTTTTAAAAAAAATCTCTTTGGATCTTTTGCTAAAATGTAATTGTGTCAGACATGGATATTGCCTTAATTCTTTTACTGAATATCAACCATCTTCACAACTCAGCACATTGTTGACGTTGGTGCCCTTCCTTGTCTGTGGAAGTTGCTAAGCAAGAACGTCGAGGAAATGGAGGTATTGGCGACTATAAGAAGTCTTACTAAGGGGAACAATAGGTGGATAAAAGTATTTCTTGAAGATTTAGAAGGACAGCTAAATATATCCCACTCGTGCATACATTGTGTGCATGTTAACAGATTTTGCAAATGTTGAAGTGGTTAAATAGGTGAATATGACATGGTGTAGTAGTTGAAAGTAGAAAAAGGAAATTTTGAGTTTAGTAGTTCTGTTTGAAAATAGTTGGAATACAAGTTTGGTCAGTTGGCATGAGTTGTACATAGCTTTTGAAATAGTTGGCGACCACACAACTTTGAACAGTTGGGATGAGTTGGGTGTTGGTTCTCTACTTTTTTCTATCAGCTATCTGGGCAAAAATTATAATGAAGTGTGGTCTTGAAGAATTTGCTTACGAGAACAAATATGTGGATGTTAAAGCATTTATTTGTCCATATTGTCAGTCTTACCCTTTTTCGTTCTCTAGTGGAGAATTAAAATGTTATGAAGAAATTTGAAATCATTTGCAGCTTCATTCCATGAAAAAGTGCGTATTTTTTTTCATGGTTTATATCCTTTTTTTTGTTCACAAGTTTCTAATGAGGCATATTATTCCACAGTGCCATATAATTTCTTCCTTTGAGATGACAATATATTGTACTTTTTTTTCTTTGCCAGCAAGCAGTTCAAGTTTAATGATTTGTGAGAAATATTTACCAGAATAGTATGCCCGTCTTTATTTGATTCAAAGCGTTCTCTACCATTTAATTACACTCTGGATTTTCCTTTTTAATAATGATAATTCGAGGGCATCTTGTAATTTGTACAATCCTTCTACCGGCAGTTTATTAGGACTATTTTGTATAGTACTTTGTCTCCACTTATGGATCTAATCTACATCTTATACATATACACTGGTGATCTTGTCTTACTTGTTTCCACATGTATTCTTTTCGCTTATAGTTCTTGTCCTTTGCGGGCAGCTTAGATCGAGATCACTAATTCATTGTTTCATGACTCTGTGGGGCATGCAATTGAGGTAATGGACATCTCATGCTGCAAAAGGATGCATAAGTAAATGGCTATTGCCTTTTCATTCTTAGGATGGTGGTATGGAAACTTTGAACATAAACCTTCTCTTTGCCTGTTCATGTATCTCATTCATTATCTTATGATTGAGCTTTAGAAATGCTTGACGATAGATCATCGGAAGTTGCAGGAGAAAAAGAAGCAAGTTATAAAATCTGATAGAGAAAAGTAGTGGAAGTATGATTTTGTTATTAGGCCTTCAAGCTTTAAATAACGACCTACAACTGAACTTAAGGAACTCTAAATAGTTGGAATCTTCTATAGATATACAACAACAAACTCCTACAATAGTAAGTGTCTTCTACTAATACAAAAAAACAGTAAATTAAATAATTACGCTTAATACACTCCCTCAAGTAAGGTGTGGTGCAACAATCCTAACTTGGAACAACATCTTGCAAAGGCTGGCTCTGGCAACGGCTTGGTAAGTTGATCACAAGCATGAGCGTGTTTGACGAAAACCCGATGAGCTTGAACTTGGTTCATAACATAATAAAAGTCGACAGCAATATGCTTCATACGGCTGTGGAACACTGGATTATGACAACGATAAGTGACACCAACATTGTCACAGAAGATTGTGGGTGTATTTTGGAATGGTGATAGACAATTCATTGAGCAAGTTGCGCACCCATGTGAGTTCGGCAAGACCATTTGCAACTGATTTGTACTCTGCTTCAGTAGATGAGCTTGTTGCTTTTTTGAGACCAGCTAACAGGATTGCGCCCAAAGAAAAGAACATAGCCTGATGTGGATACTCTATCATTTGGATCTCCCGCCCAATCAACATCAGCATACATGTAAAGAGTGCAGTCTGAGTTGCAACGAATATGAAACCTGAAGTTGCCGTGGCTTTGAGGTATCGTAGTATCCTTTTAATCGTCTTCCAGTGTTCATCAGTGGGATGATGCATAAACTGTGACAGCTTGTTGACAGCATAAGAAATATCAGGCCGCATAAATGATAAATATTGCAACTTACCGAGGGTGCGCCTGTAAAGTGTAGCATTCGCAGGTGGAGAACCGTCAATTGCCCGAAGTAGTTTACCAGAACACATTGGTGTTAGAGACTCCTTTACAATTTTGCATATCCAATTCAGACAGAATAAGCCCATCTGGCACTTTCTTTGCTTCGACACCCAAAAAGTAGTTTATATTGCCAAGATCCTTTAGAGAAAAGCGAGAACCTAAGGAATCAATAACCTGTTTATTCAAGCTGGGATGACTTCCTGTGATCAAAATGTCATCAACATAAATGAGCGCATAAACAGTAGCTGCCAGATTCTTCAAAATAAACAGAGAGGTGTCAGATTGAGATTTAATAAATCCCATTTTCCGTAAATGATCATGCAATGCAGCGTACAAAGCTCGGGGGGCCTGTTTGAGACCATAAATGGCTTCTTTTAATCTGCAAACATTAGAAAGGAGCTGGGAATTGATAAATCCTTGAGGTTGAGACATAAAAACCTCTTCAGTCAACCGGACCTGTAGGAAAGCATTGTTGACGTCAAGTTGATGAATTGACCAATTGTGCTGCACTGTTATGGATAACACAAGTCGCACTGTTGTTGGCTTAATAACTAGACTGAAGGTCTCATGAAAATCCAAGCCAGGGCGTTGTGTGAATCCCTTTGCAACAAGGTGAGCTTTGTATCGATCTAGAGAACCATCTGCATTTCTTTTAATGCGATACAACCATTTACAGTCCACAACATTCTTCGTTGAATCTCGTGGTACCAATTCCCAAGTCTGATTCTTCATTAAAGCATCATATTCTGCTCGCATAGCTTGTCTCCACTCTTTGTGGATGTTGGCTGGTTTGAAGGTGGTTGGTGTAACAGTCAAGTGAGTTAGAAAAGTGAAATATTTTTTTGGCTTGGTAATATTATTCTTGGACCTAGTGGTCATTCAGTTTACTAGAAGCTCTGGAATTGGCATGGTGGGCTATTCAGGGATGGGACTTTCACTGCTAGGAAGTGAAGAAGTTGTCAATGGTGAAGTAGTGTTTCGAGATGGAGCATCGGGATTTGGGGTAAAGTGTTAGTGGTAGTGTTAGATTTACGTCTTTGATATGTTATCAAAAGTGCAGGCTGTGTGTTTGAGATGTTGTGATGCTGGGTAGAAGTAGAAGAAAGTGTAGAATTACTTAGAATACTTGCAGTAGCTGCTGGTACTTGGGCAGAATTGAAGGGAGTGAGTATTATCCAATTCTAAGGGCAGTGGTATAGGTGGTGGTATATCACTAGAGGGTGCTGGAATGGCAATTGACTTCAGAGTTTCCTCTTTGGAGTTAACGGCTTCCCAGGTCAGTTGAGAAAAGCTTTTCCTGAGATGGAGAAATATTGTTTTAAAGGGAAAATAGTTTTCATAAAAAAGAACATCACGACTGATGAATATTTTCGGCTGCACTGGGTCAAAGCAAAGGTGTGCATGATGGCTCTGAGAAACACCTAAATACACACAAGGGGTGGACTTAGGCTCTAACTTATTTTTTGTATAGGGTTTAAGCCATGGATAACAAAGACAACCAAAAATTTTTAAATTGGCATAGTTGGGTGGTTTACCAAATAATTTTGATAGGGTGACTCATTATCTAAGATGAGTCTGGGTAGTCGATTAATGAGATAAACAGCATGATTGCAGGCAAAAGACCATAGTTTTGGTGGTAGGGATGCTTCATAGAGAAGGGTTTTGGCCGTTTCAACAATATGACGATGACGACGTTCAACTATGGCCATGCGTTGTGGTGTGTAGGGAGGTGAAACCAAATGTTCAATCACATTTTGTTGAATATATGACTGAAGACTTTTGTATTCACCTCCTCCATCCAAATGAAGAGATCTAATTTTAGTTTTGAAAAAGTTCTCTACTAAAGGATGAAAATTTTGGAACAAAGAAGCGACTTCACTTTTATTTTTAATTGTATACAACCAAGTATACTTGGTGCATGAAAATTTGTTGTATTACCTCAAATCACAATATTTTTATAATATTACCGATGAAGTAATGATCGATCTTTTTTTCATATTAACTTTAAATAAATGAAT
>JAOTQJ010000002.1:4770469-4824007 GCA_025642045.1 Solanum sejunctum | reverse complement strand
ATCATGCTCGATGAGGAAACTTAACTCACCTGAAGCTACTGGGAATAAGTGAGGATACTTTTTCTTCATTTGCTCCTACGCTTCCCAAGTCAACTCTTCCCTATTATTATTCTGCCATAACATTTTAACTAAGGCTACATCCTTATTGCAAAGTCTCCTAACTTGCCTGTCTAATATAGCAACAGGTTGTTCGTCAAAAGTCAGCTCCTCCATAACTTGGACATCATCTACAGAAAAAATTCTGGAAGGATCACCAATGCATCTACGAAGCATAGAAACATGGAATGCTGAATGAACTCCACCCAAATCTACTGGCAGTTCTAGCTTGTAGGCAGCCTTGCCTATCCTACTAATTACCTGGTACGGACCAATGTATCTCGGACTCAGCTTCCCTTTCTTACCGAATCTCATCACGCCCTTCATAGGCGATATTCCGGGGACAATGACTACTCTCTAATGTTATGTATTAAAACTCTCTTTCATTTATTGTATACTTCTGACTATGAGGGTGATCTAGGTTACTTGTCTTGGCCCCCGCTCTTATCTATGTAGTAGAGCTGTTGTTGGATATATGGTGTAGTCATGCTATGAGTCTTAACTCTTTTGCTTATTGTTGTTATGGTATGAATGAAGTCCCTTAGCCCTTTTTCACCTTTTATGTGTATCTTCTCTTATTTACATTAGTTTTTTCTGCCACCAAATATGTGTAATGATACGCAAAGAGTCTTGTTTGGAATTCCTGCGGGTTGCCCATTCGCCGTTCACGACTAGGCCCTACGTTCGAGTTGCGACAGAATTCCTTCACCTTTCTCATAGCAACATATCAGGAATCATCCCTATATCTTTAGAGAAACTTCAAAACCTCAAGTATTTCAATGTTTCTATCAACAAGTTGTACGGTAAAATTCCCTCGGGGGGTCCTTTCAAGAACCTCTCGAGTAAATTTTTCAATAACAATGGAGCTTTGTATGGTTCTTCAAGGTTCAGTGTCCCACAATGCCCCACTTCATCAAAGCACAGATCAAATAGGGAAAAATGTTTGTTTTATTTCCTGCACTGGGGATTGCACTTATATTTGTTCCTATTGCCTTGGTGTTCCTATGGATAATTCATTAACTACTGCAACAAGATAAATAATTCTGTATTATGAACTGCTCCAAGCAACTGATTCATTTAGTGAGAGTAATTTGATTGGTTCTGAAAGTTTTGCCTCTGTTTACAAAGTCATTCTCAGAAGTGGAACTAGTATTTCAGTTAAAGTGTTTAACCTACAACTAGAATCAGTATTCAAGAGCTTTGATATAGAATGTAAAGTTTTACGCAACTTTTACCATAGGAATCTCATAAAAGTTTTCACTAGTTGTTCCAACTTTGATTTTAAGGCTTTAGTGCTCAAGTTTATGCCAAATGGAAGTCTTGAGAAGTATTTGTTGTCACACAACTACTTCTTAGACATCAGGCAAACACTAAGCACCATGATAGATGTGGCATATACGTTGGAATATATATCATGGGTACTCGTTAATCGTGATTCACTGTGATTTGAAGCCTAGTAATGTCTTGCTAGATGAGGATATGGTTGCCTACCTAACCGACTTTGGTATTTTAGAACTGCTTGATGAAGATAAGCATGATAATGCACTAAAACCTTAGCAACATTGGGCTATATTCACCAGGTATGATTTTTTGTTTCAGCTAATTGGTACATTGATTGTTTCTTCTTCTTTTACCCACCAAAACATTTGTTACTTCTTTAAATTTATTGTTTGACTTTAGAGTATGGACTGGATGGATTGGTGCCAATAAAATGTGATGTCTATAGTTAAGGGATCATATTGTTGGAAACATTTACTAGGAAAAAGCCTAATGAGTTTGAAGGAGTTATTAGCTTGAAGCAGTGGGTGAGTTATTCAACTCCAAAAGCAGTAATGGATGTTATGGATGCCAACCTAGTAACACCAAGCAATCGCTTAGAGAAGGAGCTAAACATTGTGACGTTTATCATGAAAGTGGCATTAGATTATTATGCTGAATTTCTGGCAAGAAGGATAAACATGAAAGATGTTGTAGGGATGTTACAGAAGATCATGATTCAACTTCTTGTATGCTGAGCATGTTATCAGAATCTCTTCTTTGCTAAATTATTGAATTCATATAAAGATTGCTTGTTTTGTTTTAGCACTTGATTTGTGCATAATTCTATTTTCAGAAATACTAGTTGGTTGCAATAAATCTTACTGTTTTCTCTTAATATTAGTGTTGCTAAATGGTGGAACTTATAAATTGAATAACTAAAACCAAATTGATCCTCTTGAAATTCTTGAAGCAGAATAATCTTTTTATAAATTGTTAGAAGAGTTACCATATGAATGCAGAAAGAGGCAAGTAACATAGTAAATATTTTACAGGGGAAACAGTAAAAGGACATATAATATCAAGACAACAAACAAAAAGAGCAATGAAAAAAAATATTATAATCATAAATCCTACATGATTAAACAAAAAAAAAAGAACAAATCAATGAATGAAGTATCCTGCAAAGAGGACAAACATGGAATACGTGTTAAACTTTGAGGAAATGAAGAGAAACTTGATGATTACCTATGGTGGAAACCCTAGTTCTATGTCTGTGAGAAATACAAAGTGAGAGAAAAATATCTCATATTATTGAATAATGTTTTGATAGATCTCAAAAGGAACCAAAAATATATCAACTACTAAATAATGTTGCATACATTATAAACTATATCTGTTTGTTCAACTACAATTATCGTGGACCTGTATTAATTGGGCTTGTATTTAGGGACGGACCTAGGGAGGGGGGAGGGGGTATCTGAACCCCCTTGGTGACAAATTACACTATATATATAAGGTAAATTTTTTATATTTTCATATATATATATATATATATATATATATATATATATCAAACTTGAACCTCCTAAACCTCCTAAACAATAAGCAAAGTTTAGCATAGTGATAAATCCCCTTTTAAATGAACTTTTATGAGGGTTCGTATTCCATTTAAAGCATTATTTTTTTAGCTTTCCTTTAATTGTTCCTTTCCTATGTCAAAGCTACCCCACACTGAACTCTTCATCTCTGCTACATCTATCATCTCATAGTGTTTGCAGACTTTACTGCAATGTCCTCCCATATTCATTATGCCTCGATTTGTTGATTTGGGCTTACTGGTTCTACTTCCTTCATTTGATTGCTATAGATCTGGAAACCAGAATTGTGTTTTTGAAGTTGACCCACCTTGCACTGATATTGGGGTTACTGTTTCATTGATCTGTGTTGCCTTCTACTTTAATTGATTGGATTGTTTGTTGTGCTGAGTTGCTACCATACTTTTGTGAGATTCCTTAGTCATGATAACCTTCAAGGATGGAGCTCTAGTCCTCTTACCCATGGAAGGCACACACGTTAGCCTAACATGCACCGAGAGAGAGTCCATGCCCAAAAAGCTTCAAAAGGTAGCATATAAAATGCCCTGCTTGGTCCCCCTTCCTTTTTGTGTGCTTTTGCCCTCTCCACCTGGACTTTGATCGAGAAAGCTCTGCCCAATGAACATCGTGCATTGATGAGTGGTCCGGGAATAATAGGGAGTGCAATTTCTAGAGAAAATAAAAGGAATTTACTCTTGTCGGGCACCCCCAAGACCCACCCCGCTAGATTACAACAAAAGCAGGTAATACAGAATCCAATTTGATGATAATAAAATTAACTTATCTAACTCAAACTTTGGTTACATTGATCTTCATTATACTAGATGATTTTATTACTACACAACCTGTCAGTATGGGGAATTTGGACTCCAAAAATATTATGACCACTAAATGCAGACTAGTCATTACAGCTTTCCTGCATTAGGTATCATAAGAAGGTTCCCACCTATATTATTCATGATTCAAGACACATATATACAAAAGTGTATATCATTTTAAAGGACACCAAAGCCACTTACCTGATACGATATATAGTTGTAATTGCCCGAAAGGCACTTTGAATCACGTCTTCATTGCAATCAATATGTGCACTCTAGAAATACAAGATTGTTAACTTTGCTTTTGATGTTTTATTTCCTTGGACAAAATTAAAACCTACAATGCTAATCTATAGCACACCTTTGATAGCTTGTGCTGCATTCACGTTTATATGTTGAAATCAGATTTTTATGTCTTGTGGCGACATGCATTTCAAAAATTTCAAAACTATCATATACAAGAATTTCAACAAGTCTTTACTTTATAAACAAGAACTTGCTACTGCCTAAAGTCTAAAGAAGAGTTGCATATCTAAATTTATGATAATACCACCTTCCTAGCCAAACAACATATTTCATATTTGCTTTTTCTTTTTTGGTTGAATAAATCTCCAATTTTGCTATCAACATACTTCATAATGTTAGAAGTCTCTTTTATTATCAGATTCAATTCCATTGCAATTACTTCCTCCAAAATTGGTGTGGAAAGATTGAAAACTTGACGAACAGGTAGGTCACTTACTCCAAGAGAAGAAATGGTATTTTCAATACTACAACAAAAAAGATGATAGATCAGTCTTGAAGTTGATATTTGGAGTACATACTACGGGAAAATTTAAGAAAACTTGAAAGAGATTGAACTATAATAATAACAAACTAACAAGAGAGATAAGGCAGGGAACAAGGGAAGACATGAGGAGCCTCAATTTGCGGGAACTATGCCATATGCAGGAGAACATCTCTGAGATTGTCACTGAGATTTGTGAAAGAAAGGAGCACATGATCAAGAATTGAACAAACACCTTCAAGAAGAAAGTGAAGAACTTAGGAGAGCAATATGGAAACCTCATACTTGACTTGGAAGCAAAAACTGAAGATCCAAAGTATGGCATAGTGGAAGATCCAATTCTTAGTTGTATGATAATAAAATTTGCATCTTAGAAAATATTATTCAAGAAACAAAAAGTATTGCTACAGTAATAGTATTTTATTCAAGGAGTGAGTTCTACAATCTCTATAAATCCTCTGATTTGCCTTCTAAAATATTAATTCAAGAATTCTTTAGCTTGTTCTTGAATCTTGAAAAACTTGATAGATTTGATCTTGACCTGTACTTGAATTCAAGAGCTTTTAGGCTTGATCTTGAATTCGGTGGTCTTGATCTTGATATACAAATTTGATGATCTTAAAATTGATCTTTGATATAAATTTTTTCTTGAACTTGATCTTGACTTATACTTGAATCCAAGGGCTTTTGAGCTTGTTCTGGAATCCAGTGGTCTTGATGTTGATGCGTTCTTTTACTTTAATGCTTAATTTCTTGATTTCATAAATTCTTGTTGCTTGTAGAGAAATCTGCGCGTTTGATCCACGAGCTCTCTCTGGCTGCTTGTTAAAATTCTTTGTGTGAATTCTGAATTATGAGAACCCCTTTATATAGTTGTAGAATAGAGGAGTCATGATAAAATTAGACTTTCTTCCGCCAATCAGATTTATGTGACATGAAGCAGGAAAAGTGATAAGAATAGATTTCCTTGAGTCATGATGGAATTCGGCTTTCTTCTGGCCAATCAGATTTAAGGTGACATGGCGCAGAAAAAGTGGTAAGAATAGGAATCCTTTCAAGTGATATAGCGATATTCGATTGGTTGAGACACATCGCTTGCACATGTGGCGCATATTTATTGATCTTTAATTTAGACAAGAATGCCATGTCATTTTGACACATGGCGTGATCCTATTATCTTCTTTGTTTGACTTGGGATGCCATGTCATTCGACACGTGGCATCAAGTGGGCCTCTTTGATGAAGGGATATTGGGCCCAAAGAAGTGGGTTATCTTTTATAGCCAAAATAAATGAAGTTAAACTTTTAGTTAAATTCATATTTTATTAGATTTTAATTAATTAACCCAATTATATTAATCCATAACATTTATTTTTTGGACTAATATATTTTTAATTTAGTATAATTTTAATTATTTTATAAAATTTATATTTTAATAAATTTTATATAATTACAAATGCTGCTTATTTCAAGTCTTTTCTTATTATTTTATCTTTTTTAAAGATGGGACTTGTAGTATTATTTAAATATGAATTTAGTATCTACTCCCATTTGCAAAATTGAATGGAAAAACATGTTTCTCATTTATATATATATATATATATATATATATATTAATTCCTATAGTGACAAGGAATTATTTTTAATTTAGGAGAAGGACTCTGTTTACATACCATCTATAGATTTGCGTACCCTTTTAGAATTAGGAATCATAGGTATAGGACAAGGATTTTCTGAACATCCATAAATAGACCTTGTTCCTTATTTTTTTAGTATCAATTTTCATGAATTTGAAGTTTCTCTCTGCAAACAATCTTTGAGACTAGGCATGGAGCATCAAAGTACAAGGTACATATTTTTTTTTATTCTTTGTGTGTTATGTCTTGTTCTTTTTCCTCTTCTACTTCTGCATTTTTCTTGTGTGTGTGTGTGCTATAGTCTCTCTTTTTTCTAGACTAAAACAAATATATATATATTTAATTCATCAAGAAATAGCTTCTTTAGTTGATGGATCATCCCTTTTTTTAATCACGTGGGTGTTTTGTATTTCATATGAAAGTGACTAAAAGAAAGAACACACATATATTTAATTCATCAAGAAATACCTTATTTGGTTGATGAATCATGTTTTCTTTCTCTTAATCACATGGATACTTTGTATTTCATATGAGAGTGACTAAAAAATAAAAGAATGTACATATATTTAATTCATCAAGAAACAGTTTCTTTGGTTGATGAATCAAATTTTTTTTTCTTTCATTTTTTAATCACATGCTCCTAAATAATCTTATTTTTATCCTTTTTGTGAAAAGAATAAAATAAAATACTTATGAAAAATTGATGCTTATTCTTGAAAGTTTTTGGCTATTCCAAAGATCAGCATCTCGACCTTAAAAAGTGATTTGAAGAAATCCTTATGGTGTAAAGGGAATAGATCAACGTCCCCATATTAAAAGGTGATTTGAAGAAATCCTTATGGTGTAAAGGGGATAGAGCAGTGTCCACACCTTAAAAGGTGATTTGAAGACATCCTTACAGTGTAAAGGGGATGGATATGCATTCCAAACCTAAGAAGGACAAAGAGTTTTTTCTTAACAAGATCATATTTATGTACTTTTCTTGTCGTTTTATGCCTAAGTTTGTTACCAATGACTTATTTTATTTCTTGAAGTTTTGTAAAGATGGTGATTTTCAGACAATACATCTCTCCTTCTACCAAACTTAAGCATCTCATAGTGGAAACTAAAGAAGGGGTAGAGTAAACCAGATTTTTAACCCAAACTCCACTAGCTGGGCGATATGCGAGCTTGTGGCCTCTTTTGAAAAATTCATTTCATATGACGAATTGGACTTCGATGCAAACCGATGGATCCAATAAGCTCTCAAGTTGTGGTCCCTTCAAGCACTGGATCATCATCATGCTAATATTGCAACTCTTCTTCCAGGCTTAGGTCATCATATAATTCAAGGTGATATTCATTTTGGAGACACCATGATAGTTGAGGGGAAGTACCGTCATATCCTAGGATATTGAGAGTGGACCGAAGATATTCATGGTAGGAGTCAAGAAGTCTTCGGTATGGTAAAAATCTACCATGCTATTTATGTATCGCTTTTTACTTATGACCGTAATTTAGAAATTTTATAAGCATTCTGTGAATCTTGGTGTCCCAAAACAAACACACTTCTCATATCTATTGGAGAGTTATCTATTTCTTTATGTGATTTATACATTCTTGGAGGACTGTCGATACTAGGTTCTCTTATGAAGAAATGTTGCCTGAGGCTAAAGAGCTTACGGGGTTCGATGAAAAGAAGATCAAGTACACTCCCCGAACTTGTGAACATTTATTTGTAGCCTTTCATTATCTTCGAGATGCTGACCAAAAGGTATCTTTAAGCAAGTGGATACAATTTTGGTCTAAGAAACCTTCGAGGTATGGCTCTGCTCTGCCGAGGCAAGAAAGAAAATCTACTCATCTTGAGTTAACGCACAATCCTAGTGGAGTCTTGCCTAGTGTAAAAAGGTGGCCCCAGGCCGAAGAGAGGACATTCTCTAAGCTTGGGGTGAGACATGACAAAAAAGAGATGAGACATATATGGCAGCCTTCTTATCTTGTTGGTTTTGCGCTTTTGTTCTTCCAAATAAAGAAGGTGATTTCATTTATCCTGGGACTTTCAAGATGGAAAACTTAATGGCAAGTGGGAAAAAAGTCAGACTCATAATTCTAGTGTTAGCCAGTATCTATAATGGTTTGAATAATATCTCAATCGCATCACAAATCGACCAGATCATAGTCTGTTTTTCTATTCATTATGTTTATAGATGGCTTGATCATTATTTCAAGACTCATTTTGCTTTTGCTAATGGACCATTTGTTCCCACTATGGTGGTTTACTTTGGAGAGGGAGATGCAAGGTATTTCGATGAAAGTGATGCAAGAAAATGTATCCATGGTGAAGAGAATGTGGCTTGGACATCTATCGCTTTGGACAAGACATACCCTCATTTTTATGTGGATAACGACAATGCACCCGAGTTGGAGTCAAGCTATTTCATGAGTATTTGATTCACATATCTTCCTCTTAGGTGTAAAAATTCATTTATCATTAAACCATATAGTCCCCATCGCTTTAGTCATTGATTTGGATTCTATCAGAATATCCCTGGCATCATGAAGCATGATATCCATAGTGCTTCTTTGGACAGAGGTCTCATGCTTTAGAGAATTTGCACTATGCATGGATCTGCATCACGATCAACCTTTGCCTCACTCACACCCAATATAAGAATTTCTTTTGGATCTAGTTATAGGCTTGGTGCAAGAAGACTCATGGGGATTTCCTTAGTGCTCATTTGCAGGGTATGGTGAATGCTGCTGGACCAACTCCTATTGTACCCTTAAAGGGTTCAAATGAAGTATATATATCCAAAGTCCTCAATGCTGATGCAGATGATGCTCTTTTTGTAGGTGCTAAGGTGTCCCAATAGTGTAATAAAGGAAAATCTCGACTTCATCCGGTGGCACCAAAAGAAAAGATCTCTACTCAAGCTGCTCGAGTTCCTAAAAGGTTGTATCAATATGAGTGTGAGAATAGTAGTAGAGGTCATTGTTGAAAGAGAACAAGGGTATGTCCAGATGAAAATGCTACTACGCCCATCGTTGAACTACATGATGAGATAAGTATCCCCTCGTGAACCTTAACAACCCCTATTAAAAAGGTATGATTTTGACTTTCCTTATCGAGAATATCTTAGCTCCTTTTTTTGATTACTCACCCTTCCTTTTTTTGGTGCAGGCGAATAAAAGGCCAACTTTTGTCTCTAGTGATGAGGTTAAAGATACTTTGAAGTCTAATGCACGCGAGTACCCAATGGTCGCTATATTCTTATTTGATGGGAAGAGAGTCATCATATATGCTCAAAAGAATTTCATCTCTTCTCTTTGGACCATTATTCAAGAGAAACTTTCTAAATGTGATGTAGATTCTGCTTCCTCTCTTAAAGACAAAAATCCAACTGATTATCAAGGGAATAAAATGCAAAGATGTGGATATCTCGCCTTTGATAAAATTATTAGACTCTTTCTTTCAGTTTGCTACCTCCTATAAGTAAGCCAGATCAACCCTTAATGATATGGATGTGGAGACCACAAGAAAAGAGTTGTTTCTAACGGCGGGAGAACGTCTTTCGAATTCCATGCTTAAGGAGTATGAGAAGGTTAGAGTGATGTCCTTTCTCCAACAATCACTGGGGAACATGAAGAAGAAGATAAAAGAGCTATGCAAAACTGAGCAAGCTTTGGAAGCCCTTTTAGCGCCTTCCAAGGATGAAGTCGAAGAGGCCAAGCTAGCTACCGCACTTGAAGATATGAAATTTGATGTATGCTCTGTCATAGATTTGTCCAATAGTTTGGAGCAAAAGAAAGAGCGTCTAAAGGCTTTACGTCAAGAGCTGATTAACTACAATTTATGCTTAGATTAGATTTATTTTTCTTTTTTATTTAATCTTCTTTTTCTTAGTTTATTTTCTTTAGAGTTTAGATGATATGTTAGACAATGATATTGATATTTTTTCCTTGTCTTACATTATGCATCTTTAGGGCCTCTTTTCTTTTACTACATTCTCCCACTCGAATTTTCTTTGGTTGTAACCTTTAACAATCCAAACTTGACCCATAACTTATAGGCCAATAAGAACAACATAAGCTCAATTTGTAAATGTTATGAATATTAATGCTTCAACTTATAAGGTAAGTCTTAAGGACTTCTAAAACTTGAACATTTTAACTTTCAAACTTGATGACTTTCTTTTGTTTTTTGAAGGCATTTATCAATCTAGAACTTTCCACTTGAAGGCTTCAACTTTGTAAAATTTGAAGACTCTGATCTTCTCCACATGCTTGACTTGGGATTACCCCATAGTCTTGGGGGATTTAATTACCTCAACTCCATACTTGGAGGATTTCAACTTGCAATCTTGGAAGATTTGAAGGCTTCAAGTCACGTAATTAGAGGATTTGAAGACTTTCAAGTATACTATTAGTGAAGCTCGTATTTGATAGGGCTTTGCCCCCATCGAGTCACCACCATTTGGGATGAGTCCAAAGTTTGATGAAAGGTACTCACAGTTTTAACACTCATATAAGAGATCAAGTGGGGACATATTGTTTTATGTCACTTATACAACTGATCTTAGAATATAATTTCAAGCGCCTACATACCTTAATAAAGAGGATCAAGTCACAATGTAGTTCTGAAAGAGTAAGTGTTTTTTTTTGGTGTACCATAAACAGTTTATGCTTTTGTGGGCTAGGAGAAACACGTAGTTTATGCTTTACATCACAGAGTGTCATCGCACTTTAAGGGTAGTACCTCTTGAGGAATTTTGCATTTATGGGACCAATCCTTAAGCCATCCACATCGACAAGTTTGTAAGCACCATTTGAATACCCTTCTTGTACTATATATGGTCCATACCACATCGAGGTGAATTTGTCCCCAGACTATGTAAAGTCATAATGGGTTTTCTTACTATGAGGACTTGGTCTCCAACTTGAAAGTACATCAGGCAAACCTTTTTGTTAAAAGCACGCGATAGACAAGTCTAATAGCATTTAAGATTTTCTTGAGATTCGAGCCTCTTTTCATCTAGCATATCTAACTTAGAGATAAGTACTCGAGCATTCTCTTCTTCGATAAGTCCCTCTTGAATAGTAAGTCTCAAGGGAGGTATCTATTGCTCAACTGGCAAGATTGCTTCAACTACAAAAGCAAGTGAATATGGGGTTGCTTGAGTTAGTGTGTGATATGTTGTCCTATATGCCCACAAAACTTCTTCCATTCTTTCATGCCAGTCTTATTTGGACTTGGAGACTACTTTCTTCAGGAGATCGCATAGAGTCTTATTAAATGTTTAGCAAGACCATTGGCAGAGCATGATACAAAGAGGATTTGTGCTGCTTGAAGCCAAAAAGATCACAAATCTTGTTCATAAATTTTTTATCAAATGACTTGCCACTGTCAGTTATTATGTATAGAGGAATGCCGAATCGGTATATGATATTCACTTGAATAAAGTTTGTAACATTCTCCATCTTTAATTCTTTGAGAGTGACAGCTTTGGCCCATTTTGAGAAGTAATCCATTACTGCCAAGATATATAGGTTTCCACCAGAGATTTTAGGAGTGGTCCAACTACATCCAATCCCCATACATCGAATGGCCAAGGTGCAACAATCGAGTGTAAAACTTCAGGCGGTTGATGTATGAAGTTCGTACGGAATTGACAAGCTTTGCACCTTTGAGTATAATCCAAGTAATCTTTTACCATGGTTGGCCAATAATACCCTATTTTATTTTTTGTGAAAGTGGAGCTTTGGTCCGGATTGATGTGATCCACATACTCCCTAATGCGCTTCCTGCAGAGCTTGACTTGCTTCTTCCTCTCCCAGACATGGAAAGAGTACCCCCTCAAATGATCTTCTATATAGTGTGTCCTTATAGTAAAGGAAATGAAGTATATGACGATGAATATCAGTCCTCCTTCTGGCATCTTCTTGGAGTATCCCATAATATAAGTAATCGATGATAGCTTATCGCCAGTCCTCTTTGTTAACTTCAAAAATTGCAACAACATGCTCAAACTTATCCTCCATATATTTGTCTTCTTCCAGTGGTGGTACTACCCATTTTTGGCAGGTAGTAACCTACATTTTATCAGAAAGAGTTAGAGTTGAAGCTAAAATTGAAGCTAGGAAGACTAAGGCATTAGTTGTTTTATTTTCCTTTCTCGGCACATATTGGAGGGTTACATCTCCAAGCCATCTGATTAACTTTTGAGTATAACAGTTATATGGGCGTAGTTTGAGCTTTCTGACCTCATAAGTCTACAAAAGTTGTTTAATCACTAGCTAAGAGTCACCAAAGACTTGCATTGTAATTGTTTGATGTCGACAGCTATTTCGAGACCAAGTATCAATGCTTGATATTCTGATACATTATTGGAGCAATGTTGTTTCAATATGAAGAAGAATGGTAGGACTTTCTCTTGTGAGGTGACAAACACCACTCCAGCACCAGCTCCGCCACAATGTACAGCCCCATCAAAGTATATCTTCCAAGGAGGTTGTATTTCAATAGCCATCGTGTCTTTATCAGGGAGCTCATCAGTTAGCTCCTAATCATCTGGTATCAGATGGTCTACCAAGAAGTCTACTAACACTTTTACCTTTATATCTTTTTGAGGGACGTACACGATCTTAAACTGTTGGAATTTGAGATACCACCTTGACAATCGATCATTGAGGACTGGTTTCGACATGACAAAGTTGATAGGATTTGCTTTAGAATTGAGAAGACTAGAGCCAAATAAAAGTTTTTGATTGGCGAATAATTCATCTCATTTGGTGTCTTTATTCTGCTTAAGTAGTCTAGAGAGTTTTCTTTGCCTTTGCTATTCTCTTAAGCTAATAGGACTCTAACGGACATTTCTTGGTCTGCAATGTAGAGTATCAATGGCTTTCCATGTATAGGGGCTGCTAGAACTGGAGGGTTTGCTAGATATGCTTTGATACTTTGAAAAGTTTTGCTACATGTTTAGTCCCACTTAAAAGGAACACCTTTCTTCATAAAATGACTAAATCGTTGTCATCTCCCAGCTAGATTTGGGATGAACCTCCTCATCTAAGTTAACCAACCTTGAAGGTTTTTCAACTCGTGAATATCTCGAGGCTCCGACATTTTTAGAATGGCATCGACTTTAGCTTGATCAATCTCGATCCCTTGATATCACAGAATAAATCTAAGAAACTTGCTAGAAGTAACCCTAAAGGCATATTTCAATGGGTTCATCCTTAGCTAATATCTTCAGAGCAATTCAAACACCAATCTTAAGTCTTTCAAATGGTCACCCCTCTTCCTTGATTTCACCACCAATTCATCAACATAACATTCAACATTTTTGTGTAGTAAGTCATCAAATATATTCTACATAGCCCTTTGATATGTAGCACTAGCATTTTTTAGACCAAAAGGCATAATTTTGTAGCAATAGATACCTTTAGGAGTGTGAAATATAGTGAGTTCTTCATCCTTTAGTGACATGCAGATTTGGTTATAGCCAGAAGAACTATCCATGAATACATTTCCTCATAACCAGTTGTAGCATCGATCATTAGCTCTAGAATGGGTAGCAGAAATTCATCTTTAGGGCATGCATTATTGAGATATCTCAAGTCAACACAAATTCAAATTTGGCCATTCTTCTTCCTCAAAGGAACAATGCTACAAATTCATATGGGGTATTTAACTTCATAAATAAAGCCTTCCTTAATGAGTTTCTTGACTTTATTTTTAAACAATGAGACCAATTCTGGCCTAAAACATTTTTGGCCCTACTTCATAGGACAGGCACATTTCTTAACTGCCAATTGGTGGACTGTTATTTTAGGATTTAACCCAAGCATTTCCTTATAACTCCAAGTGAAGACATGTTTATACTCTTTCAGTAGATTCATATAAGCATTTTATTCCTCGGCTTCTAGAAAAATGCTTACGTATGTTGGCCTTGGGTCTTCATCAATGCCAAGGTTAACTTCCTTTTAAGGATATATCATGGCTTTTACTCCTTCTTCTAATTCTGGTGGAGCTTCTCCAGCATCTTCTTCCTCTTGTGAATCATTCTCACTAACAGATATATGGTAACACCAAGTAATGTATTCTAATCCTCTATTAACCTTTACTTGAGATGAGGTGTAAAGCTCCCTCAAAGTTGCAATATGATATGAGGAGCCTATGCTTTCTTCACGTTCCTTGGTGTAACCTAGGGTGTGAGTCTTTGCCTTTAGCACCTCTCCAAATGAAACCATGAGTTCCACTCTTTGCTTCATCCTAGAGGGAATTGTGCTTTGGATATCCTTTTGGGTAAGTAGAGCAAGTGTTGTCATCCTTAGGTAACTTCTCTAATGCTTCTTATTTTCTTTCTTCAATTGTCCCAATCTCTTGAACATATAAGTCCTTGTAGTGGGTTGTCCAAGTCGATCAAAGGTAGAAAGCCTTTTGTTAGTAAAAAAAGACTCATTTTCGATGGTGATGTAACTTTTACTTACTCTTCCTATAGAAATACGGACTGGAGGTGGTTGGGTATAGCCCAAACCTTCACACACTTTCCTAGTGACATCATTTGAAGGGAGTTTCCCTAATTTAGATGGCTCATTGAGGTTGTATCCATCCTTTGCAAGGAACTTGTAAGCATTTGGATCAAATTCCTTTGTACATTTTGTAGGGAGTGGCATATCTTGAGGTGGATTTTGAGCCACAAACTCTTCTAGTAGCTTTGAAGACAAGTTGATTGCATCAATGTGTTTGACAGGAAGAGTTAGCCCTCCCAGTACATTTCCCCAAATATCAAATAATTGACCTGTCATTTTCTTTACCTTTGGAACACAGCAGGGTACCAAAGTTAGCTTATTTGTTGAGGAGATGATCTTCCCTTTATCTGGATAGGACTCCACCTCCCCAATACTGGGCTTGACCTTTCCAACAACTGCATCAGTTCTTTTGCCGATAAGCACATTGGACTTAGTCAATTTAATATCATTGAGGTTTGCTTCCTTCATAATATTTTCATCAGATAGAATTTTGCATCAGCAAAGTGTGACTCGGCTTCAGTGAAAGGATTATTATCGGCAACTATTTTTCTTTTGATTCCATCTTAAAGATACTTAAACATTTGTAGTAAGAGATTGAGATAATTTTGTTCTCATGTACCCAAGGCCTACCAAGAAATATATTATATGAAGTCTTCGCATCGATCACATGCATCCATGCATTAGATCGCAAATCACCGATATCGATTTCTAACTTGATAGAGCTTATAGACCTCTGCACCCTTGATTGAATCCTTGTATTAACATATGACTTTCACTAAGTTACTCAATCATGATGCCCAATTCTTCTAATGTAAACATGGGAAGAATGTTAACTCTAGATTTTTCATCAATCAAGATTCTATTTATCCTTTTCTCTAGCATTACCCACCATGTACAAAGGAGGATTATGTAGCTTTTTAATTAATAAGAGATCATCTTCTGTAAATGTGATTTTTGTATCACATGTATGTGCTTCTTAAGAAGAGGGCTCTACATACTTCTCAGAAGATAAGGGAGACACTTTTGATGAAGTTTTGCCCATTGCTTCACTTCACCGATGGGAGACATCTTTGATAAACTTTCACCTACTATTTCTCCTTTGTCAATGTTAAAACATGATGCCTTATTATTGTCTTGGACAGTTCTAGTATGGAACCAAATCATTAAGAACTCTCCAAAAGTAACAAGACCTCGTGCCTTCTAGTAGTGATGCACATCCACCTTTTATTTCTTTAGATGAGTGACTAGCTTTTGCTTCCTTGGTCTCCTCACCATCCTTCCCCTAGTTGGTTGCTTAGATGTTTCTCTTTGTGAACTTGTCTTCTTATGTCTTTGCCTAGTCATAAGAATCCAACTTTTATCATTATCTCTGTCGATTTGGATATTATTTGGCTCTAATAACTTCTCTTTTTTTGGGAGTATATATCTGGATTAGGTCAAGCAAGCCAAAAATGATAGAGATTTGGTTAGAACTTACTTTCTCATCATCAAGAACAATCTTTTCCTCTCTAGCCAATTGCATGACTTTGTCCTTGAAGACAAAAGACTTTTCAAGAAGATGACCCAAAAGTCTATAGTATTTACATTAGTTTAGATTCTCTGTCTTTCTAGCTTTATCGGGCCGTTTATCTCTGGTAACTCAATCGCTTTAGTTCAACCAATTCATCAAATATTTGAGAAACATCAGAATCCAAAAAGGGTTATTCTTTTTCTTATATCTCCTTTAAAGTCATATTTCGATTTGGATGCCCTTGAAAAGTTGTCTTTACACTCTGCTTCGTACTCTCCTTCGTAATAAACTTCACAGGTGATGTGTTGACATTCATGGATTCCTTGTTATCATTCTTGAGCATAAATTTGCTCCACTTCTTCAGTTCATGCCTGTCCTTTACATTGCGAAAATCGTGAATAAGCATCCCATCTTTTCTAGCAGAAGACATGCTCAACTCGATATCATGAGCATGAGTAGCTAGATCTTCAGAAGACTTAGGTTTGATCCCTTGTAGGATATATAGAAGCCCCAGTGCATTACTTGGATACACATTTCTATTGCAGAAGCTTCACTTAAGTCTATCTTTGCAGTTGAGACTTGAATTCCTCCATTGAATTATAAAGTCGATGACTAGTTCATCCTTTCTTTGGCGAGTATTGTGAGTTCTACCATGCTCACTGTGCACCTTGTTCTATAGAAGCAATTGAGAAACTCATGCTCCAGTTTCTCCTAACTATCAATGGAATGAGTTAAAGATCTGTGTACCAGTTAAAGGTATTTCCTTTCAAGGAACGGATGAATTATTTGACAAGATGGTCCCAATAGGTCCTAACATTATTACATGTCCCCACAAGGTGTGCAACATGCTGCTTTGGATTTCCTTTGCATTTGAATTGCTGATATTTGGGGGTTTCATACTTGGCAGGCAATTTGAGGCTATCAGTCCTTGTATTGTAAGGATTAGCATATATATGGCAAGACCTTGTGGAGATTTCATATTTGTCTTTAATGGTCCCTTCAAAATAAACTCCTTTAGTTGATCAAGTGGGATCATTCCTTCAGCAAAAACTAGCAGCTTCTTAAGAGTCAGCGCTTGTTTCATAGGATTTTTAGTCTCTTGAATCTCTATATTCTTCCTAGGTGCATGGCTAGATTCCCCATCTAATAATCCATCAACTCTGTCCATCAACTTATCAATGCGAGACTTTTGGTGTTGCATATGCGTGGTCAATCCTTCAATCATCTTCACTAGATTTGCAAGTTGTTCCTCCGTTGATGAGCATTAGTTGTCATTGCTTGCATGACTATTGGAGGTATTGGAAAGTAGCATGGATTATCATGGAAATCGATCTTCAGATGTCTCACATTATGCATCGCATGTGGAGAAGATTCATTGGATGAGTCCTAGTCTTACTTTGCAGTAGAATTCTTGGAACTAGAGACCTCGAGTAGAGGCAAAGTCTGCTTGATCTTCTCAGCAACACTACTTCCACCGTCTGAAGAATTTGTAGAGGACCGTACTCCCCTTGGAGTTGAAGATCAAAAATCAGGAGTTGGTGCAGATAACACTCATAGTGTTTGTTGTCCTAGCATAGTGGCTTTGCTCCTTATAACAGCTCCAACACTTCCAAAAGTAATACCCAGGATTCCCTCGACTTCAGCAGAGAACTTAGAATCAGTAGCCTTGGAGGTAGTTGATTGGGAGTTGATATTCTTGCAAGCCATTTAAATATTCTTTGATTCTTAAAAAGTTAAGACGAAAGGTAGAGATTTTCCACAAGGCATGCCAGAATTTGTATAACAATAAAATTCGCGTCTTAGAAAATATTATTCAAGAAATGAAAAATATTGCTACAATCATAGTATTCTATTCAAGGAGTGAGTTCTACAATATCTATGAATCCTCTAATTTGCCTTTTCAAATATGAATTCAAGGGCTCTTTAGCTTATTCTTGAATCTTCAAAAATTTGATTGATTTGATCTTGACCTGTACTTGAGTTCAAGGGCTTTGGGTCTTGATCTTGAATTCGGTGGTCTTGACCTTGATATATGGATTTGATGATCTTGAAATTGATCTTGATATGTATTTGTTCTTGAACTTTATCTTGACTTGTACTTGAATCCAAGGGTTTTGGGGCTTGTTCTTGAATTCGGTAGTCTTGATCTTGATGCGTTCTTGAACTTGAATGTTTAATTTCTTATATTTGTGTTGCTTGTAGAGAAATCTGTGTATTCGATCCACGAGCTCTTTCTGACTTCTTGTTAGAATTCTTGATGTGAATTCTGAATTATAAGGACCCCTTTTATATTATTATAGAATAGAGGAGTCATAATAGAATCAAACTTTCTTTCGGCCAATCAGATTTAAGGTGACATGAAGTAGGAAAAGTGATAAGAATAGGTTTCCTTGAGTCATGATGTAATTAGGTTTTCTTTTGGCCAATCAGATTTAAGGTGACATGGCATAGAAAAGTGATAAGAATAGGACTCCTTTCAAGTGATATGACGATATTCGATTGGTTGGGACACATCACTTGCATATGTGGCGCATATTATTGGCCTTTAATTTAGATATGAATGCCATGTCATTTTGACACATGGCGTGATCCTATTGTCTTCATTGTTTGACTTGGTATGCCAGTCATCCAATACGTGGCATCAAGTGGGCCTTTTCAATGAAGGTATATTGGGACCAAAGAAGTGGTCATCTTTTGTAGCCTAAATAAATGAATTTGGACTTTTAATTAAATTCATCTTTTATTGGATTTTAATTAATTAAACCAATTATATTAATCTATAATATTTATTTTGTTGACTAATATATTTTGAATTTAATATAATTTGATCATTTTATAAAATTTATATTTTAATAAATTTTATATAATTACAGTAGCAATGGCATTAAAACTTAGGTTGAATCACTTATTCGTATCAACTTCCCAAATCATATATTACTAATAAAAAGTTAAATATTAAAACCTGCAAAAACTACTTTATCGAATTAGATTCTGCGCTTTGAGCCTATATTTGATTGCTTTTCTAATTTTCTAAGACACTTTACTATTCTAGGAGTTTCAGCTTCCTATATATGTGAGTGACTGATGCAAGGAAATATAATTATAGTGCCTTGTGTCACGACCCAAGCCTAGGGCCTAGGATGTGACACGGTGAATAGAACACTCGAATTGACCTTAAACAAGCCTCTTAATATATCCTTACACATTATTGGTCGTGAAAGCAATTAAACAACAAGAAAGATTAGAAATAAGGGCAATGGGAGTAAAGGGAAACTGTCATACCATAAATATCAAAACAATAGAGTCAAGGCTCAATACATAACATGTCTAACAACACCTCTAAAACTTAGAGAGGAGCGGGGGCCAAGACAAGTAACCAGGCTCACCCTCATAGTCAATACATACATAAAATAAAGATAGTCTTAGTACATAGCATGAGATCATAGACATTATCCCCAGAATGAAGGACTCACTAACTACCTTGAGAGAAATCGTACTAGCCACGTGGAGGAAGAGGCTCAAGTGGGGCTCCGATTCCTACATGGTGACATCATGTAGGCATAGAGTATGTGTTAGTAAATTTGAATGTACTAAGTATGTAGGATGTAATGCAACAAGGGATAAGCAACATAATCGAAAAGCATAATCATAGGCAATAAGTAGCATATAACAATATGGCATGCATGGAAGATGCTTGAAGTAAATCATGCTTACATAGAACATAATACATATGCAAGAAGAGACAATCATTATAGAATTCATAATTTATTGAGGTACTTACCCCAATTGATTGGTGAATCGTCGCACCGTACCACTCATGGTAATTGAGGTACCAACCCCTCAACCAGTTATTAAGGTACAAACCCCTTGATTGGTTGGTGGATCATCTCACCCTACCACCCATAGTGCTTGAGGTACCAACCCCTCAACTCGATTATCAAGGTATGAACCCATTAATATGGTTATCAAGGTACAAACCCTCGACATGGTTACCAGGGCTCACAACCCCTCGAGTGGGGCATGGTCAATTCCCAACATGACATAGGAGAATATCATATACATACATTCCTTTCGTCATCATAAAGTCATTCAACTCATAAGACATGCATTGGACCTTCAATTCCTCAAGAAATTATAATGGGACATTTTATCAAATACTTGGAGGGTGTGTATTGATATTGTAAAATCATGCAACTTAGGGATGAAATCATGCAAGAAAATTCAATGTAAAACCATCCATCAATACTTGGTCAAGCAATATACATCAAATCCTACAATGGATCTTAGATTCATAGCTCAAAACATACTAAAATAGTCACAATTTTATGAAACCTCAACATAGTTCATAGTCCAATTCATAATAAGTAAGACCCACAAGTAAATCAACTTAGAAACATGCAATTTATATAAAAAAAAAAGAAGCTTGGGTACCATGAGTGAAAGGACCCAATGGTTGAAACCCATATACCTTGACTTTGGAGAATTCCTTGAAGAAGATTTGAATGGAGACTTGAAGCTTAGATGAATTCCTTAAGATCCAAAAGAGATTTGGAAACTTGAATTTTGAGTGAAATATTTGTCTAAGTGTTTGAGAGAGTATTGGGGAATGTCTTTGATAATATGAAGGTGAAATATGGCTAAGTATAGGTATTTTCACGCATGGGAAGGCTTAGGCCCAAGACTCAAAAGTCTTGGACTGAGCAACAAAACTGCACAAGAAAATGTAACAAGGCGCACCCTTGGTGCATCGCTCCAGGGGCGCGAAAACCTCATTGAAATTTGATTTTTAGGAATTTTGAAATTGTGATTTGTTTGCTCTAAAATCGAGGTTAGACCCATTTTCCACACAATTTTGCCCCCTGATAAAGAATATAAAGTTGGATTGTTGATATCACGCATGGATTTTGAGATATATGGAAATTATTATCTCGGGCACTTCTAAGACACATTTTCGGGCACTTTATGGAGTTGTATCAATATCTCTCCCTTGGGAATATTCGTCCCCAAATATTAAAGAAAGGTGTATGAGAGACGTAAACAAGATAACTTCATCCCACATAAGGATGCAACAATGCACTTAAACATCATTTTAAAAATCTCAACATAAGTGTAAGAATCACCATGAACTTGTCAATAACCCATAAATGCATGCAAATGATGTAGGGGATTAATCATAACACTTGAAATCACATAGAGGACTTAACGTTAGTACCTTAGGCTTGAGTAGAATAGAAAAGATAGGTATATCACTTTTGCATATCCGCGTCAGCCTCCCATGTAGCACTTTCGACTTGGTTCCTTCAAAGGGCCTTAATGGAAGCAACATCCTTGTTCCTTAGCCTCTTCACTTGCCTATCCAAGATCTCCACTGGAACTTTTTCATAAGTCAAGTTATCATAAACTATGCCCACAACATCCAAGCATTCGGATCACCCACACACTTCCTCAACATAGACACATGAAATACCGGATAAACCAAATCCATTTCACAAGGCAACTCCAACTCATAGGCCACCTTACCAATCCTCCTAATCACCCTATAAGGACCCACAAATCTTGGACTTAATTTACCCTTATTACCAAAATGAACCACACCCTTCATGGGTGACACCTTCAAATAGACCCAATCACCAACTTTGAATTCAAGCTCCCTTCTCCTCATATCAGCATAGGACTTTTGATGACTTTGGGATGTTTTCAACATTTCTCTAATAAACCTTACCTTCTCCATAGCCTCCATAATCATATTCGTACCCAACAAAGTCATTTCTCCCACTTCAAACCACCCAACTGGTGATCTAATGCACCTACCATAGAGAGCCTCAAAAGGAGACATACACTACTAGAATGACAACTATTATTATAGTCAAGATCAATCAATGGAAGATGATCATCCCAACTACCCTTAACCTCCAATATACAAGCCCTAAGTATATCCTCAAGTGTTTGGATAGTCTTTCAGCTTGGCCATCCATTTTAGGGTGAAAGGCCATACTAAGTTTAACTATTGTACCAATGCCCCTTTCAAAGGACCTCTCAAAATGTGAAGTAAATTGAGCACCACGATCTGATATAATGGACAGAGGAACCCCATGCAGTATCACCAAGTCATGGATGTATAACCTAGCATAATCTTCAACCAAATCTGTGGTCTTAACCGGTTGAAACTGAGTTGATTCGTCATCCTATCAACCACAACCCAAATGGAATCAAATCCTTTCTAGTCTTGGGCAACCCAACCACAAAATCCATATTAATCTCTTCCTACTTCAAAGTAGGAATCTCTATGTCTTGGATTAAGTCACCTAGCCTTTGATATTTAGCTTTGACTTGTTGTCAACTATGACGATTAGAAACAAATTCAGTCCACCAATACACCTCTCTCAAATCTCTATATATCTTAGTAGAACCGAGGTGAATAGAATAGGAAGAACCTTGAGCCTCATCAAAAATCTTTTCTCTCAAGCCATCAACACAAGGCACACATAACCTACCTTGGTATCTAAGGGCACCACCTCCACCTTACATTCTTTTACCAATGCCTTCAATTCTAACAAAGCTGGGTAAAGATCTTGTTTAGCTTTCACCTCCTCAACCAATGAAGATTTAGAGCCATCGACTACCAAAATACCCCCATTATCCACCTCTTCCAACCTAACCCCCAATCTAGCCAACCGATGGACCTCCCTAGCCACCCCTTTGCCACCATCATGAACATGAGCTACGCTACCTATAGACATCCTACTCAATCATCCGCCACCATATTAGTCTTATCGGGATGATAATGCACACTCATATCATAGTTTTTAAGAAGTTCTAAACACCTTCTTTGTCTCAAGTTGAGGCCCTTTTGAGTGAAGACATATTGGAGACTTTTATGATCAGTAAACACATCAACATGCACCCCATACAAATATTAAAGCCAAATTTTCAAAGCAAAGACCATGGCAGCTAATTCAAGATTACGAGTAGGATAATTTTTTTCATGCACTTTGAGTTGTCTAGAAGCATAGGCTATGTCCTTACCATTTTGCATCAACACACAACCCAAACCAACTCTAAAAGCATCACAATACACAACAAATCCTTCTATACCTTCAGGTAGCGACAATATAAGAGCGAACACAAGCTTATTTTTCAATGTTTGGAAACTCTTTTCACACTTATCAGTCCACATAAATTTGGCTTTCTTTTGAGTCAACTTGATCAAAGGAGAAGCAGTAGAGGAGAACCCATTCACAAACCTCCGATAGTAACCCGTTAAGCCAAAGAAGCTTTTAATGTCCAATGAGGTCAATAGTCTAGGATAATTTCTAATCACATTCGTCTTTTTAGAGTCCACCTTAATACCATCCCCCAACACCACATGACCTAGAAAGGAAACCTCCTTTAACCAACATTCACACTTCTCATATTTAGCATACAACTTATCTTCCCTCAATCTTTGTAGCACTACCCTCAAATGACTCATATGCTCCTCCTCACTATGTGAATAGATCAAAATATCATCAATGAAGACCACAAAAATAAATCAAGCTAGGTTTGAAAACCCTATTCATTAGATCCATGAAGATAACCGGTGCATTCTTCAAACCAAAAAACATAACCACAAACTCATAATGCCCATACCTAGTCCGGAAGGTCGTATTGGCAATATCACACTCCCTCACCTTCACTTGATGATACTCGAACTGAAGATCAATCTTAGAGAAGTGACTAGCCCCTTGCAATTTTGTCAAATAAATCATCAATCCTTGGAAGAGGATACTTATTCTTTATGGTGACCCTATTGAGTTGTCAGTAGTCAATACACATTATAAGGGACTATCTTTCTTCTTCACAAATAACACTGGTTCACTCCAAGATGATTGGCTAGGCCTAATGAAACCCTTTTGTAACAAATCCCTCAATTGCTCTTTCAACTCCTTTAACTCCACCGGGGCCATACAGTAAGGGGAAATATATATGGATTAAGTATCGGGAAGGAGATTTATACCAAAATCTATTTCAATTTTGAGAGAAACACTGGTAGGTCATTTGGAAAGACATCAACGAACTCATTTACAATCGAAACTGACTCTATAGGAAGGACCTTGGACTCCATATCCCTTACCCTCACAAGATGAGAGAGACACCCCTTAGAGATCAACTTACGGGCTTTAATGCAAGAGATGAACCTACCCTTGGCCACCACATCATGACTCTCCCACTCAAGGATGGGTTCATTTAGGAAATAGAATTTTACCCTATGGGCTCGACAATCAATAGAGTCATAGTATGCATGTAACCAATCCATCCCAAGAATGATACCAAAATCCACTATTTCGAACTTAACAAGATCACAAGGCAATATCTTATGCAAAATGCAAATGGAACAATTTCTATAAACCTTTCTAGCAACAATAGATGCACCAACAGGAGTAGACACCTCATAAGACTCACACAACAATTCGGGATCAATATGGAACTTTTTGGAAACAAAAGGTGTAACAAAATAAAGTGTGGCACTTGGATCAATCAATACATATACATCAAAATCAAAAACTTTTTAACATACCGGTGATGACATCGAGAACCTTCTCAATCCCTTGCCTCTATTGGAGTGCATAGAATCGGTTGTGCCTTGGGGCACCACCTTGTTGACCATCTCACCCCAAAGGAACAACATTTTCACCTTATGTATGAACCTCCTTACCCTTGTTGTGGTTACGAGTACAATCAATCTTTTTGTGACCCACTTCCCTATATCCATAACATGATTAGTGTCTTTCAAACATGGGCCACCATGACTCCTTCCATATTTTGAACACACATTATTAGGAACCATACCACCAACACCTTAGTCCGTTAGGAAGTCATTGAAAAAAACCCTATTAGAAGCATGAGAAGACCTTTGACCTTGATCGAACCGGCCAACCTTTCCACTTTGGAACTTTTTCTCAAAATAGGCTCTCTTGGTCTTGTTACTCCTCCTCTTTCTCAACTTTTCATCCTCCATTTATTCGACATAGGTCAACAAACGAGACAAATCCATGTCACTAATCAACATGGTGGACAAGTATTCTCACTCACCAAATCCGATACACCCATCACAAACTTGTTCATTCTAGACCTTGGGTCGACAATCAAGTGGGGAGCATATTTAGAGAGTTGATTAAACTTGAGGGCATACTCTCTCACACTCATAGACCCTTGTTTCAAATTCATAAACATCACCATCTTGGCCTCCCTAAGCTCAAGAGGGAAGAACCGATTAACAAAAGCCGCCTTGAACTCCTCCCAAAGCACTACATTATTGATTCCCTTCTCCTCCTTCCATTGATTAAACCATATTTATGCTACCACTTTGAGTTGGGAGGCCACCAACTCTACTTTCTCCTGCGATCTAACACCCATGATAGGCAATACCTTATAGACCTCATCAATGAATTCTTGATAGTCCTCATCTACCTTAGACCCATAAAATTCTAGTGGGTTCATCCTCAAGAAGTCTCTCACTCTAGATCTCAGCGTAGGAGAATGAGGGCCTTGGGCCCCTTGATTGACTTGGTTGGCCATAGCTTGAGCTAACAAAGTGAAAGCATCCTAGAGCTCATCATGAGTCGGTTGTTCCTCGGGAGTGCGGGATCTCCTTCCTCTTGTATTAGGCATGATCTAGCATAGCAAAGAAAAATTATTAGGGGAAAAGTTTACCTTAGCTTTTATATCATGACAGAGAGTAAAAAGAAGGAAAATATTTCCTAAAACATCTCATAACGTCGTACTAATAATTATGGCGCACAACCCAACCATGAATAAGACTCTAATCAATGCAGTGTGTTGGATATTGAGGACCATAAAAAACTTAGTACTCTGATACCAAGTTTGTCACAACCCAAGCCTAGTTTCTAGACGTGACATGACAAATAGAGAACCCAAAATGACCCAAAATAAGCCTCTTAACATATCATTACACATCAATGGTCATGGAATCAGCTAAACAACATAACTAGATAAGAAATAAGGGCAAAGGGACTAAAGGGAAACTTTCATAACATAAACATCAAAATAAGAGAGTCAAGGCTTAATACATAACATGTCCAACAACACCTCTAAAACTTAGATAGGAGCGGGGACCAAGAGAAGCAACTGTCACCCTCATAGTCAATGCATACATAAAAGAAAGAAAGTCTTAGTACATAGTATGATATCATAGACATTATCCCTGGAATGGAGGACTCACCAACTAGATTAAGAGAAATCGTACTAGCCACATGGAGAAAGACACTCAAGTGGGACTCCGGTTCCTATATGGTGATGTTATATAGGCATAGAGTATGTGTTAGTACATTTGAATGTACTAAGTGTGTAGGATGTAATGCAACAAGACATAAGCAACATAATCAAAATGCATAAGCATAGGCAATGAGTAGCATATAATAATATGGCACGCATGTAAGATGCTTGAAGTCATGTGAAATAAGAGACCATCATTATAGAATTAATAGTCTACTGATGTACTAACCCCTCAATTGGTTGGTGGATCATCAGACCCTACCACCCATGGTGATTGAGGTACCAAAAACTCCCAACCTAATTATCAAGGTACAAACCCCTTGATTGGTTGGTTGATCATTGCACCCTACCACCCATGGTGATTAAGGTAACAACTCCTCAACCTGTTTATCAAGGTACAAACTCCTCGACATGGTTATCGAGGTACAAACATATCAACATAGTTACCCGGGCTCACAACCCCCCGAGTAGGGCATGGTCAATTCCCAATATGATATAGGAGAATATCATATACATACTTTCCTTTCATCGTCATAAAGTCATTCAACTCATATGATATGCATTGGACCTTCAATTCCTCAAGAAATTATAATCGGAAATTTTATCAAATATTTGGCAGGTGTGTAGTGCTAGTGCAAAATCATACAATTTAGGGATGAAATCAAGCAACAAAATTCAATGTAAAACCATTCATCAATACTTGGTAACTCCCTCACGCAATATACATCAAATCCCATAATATTTCTTAGATTCGTAGCTTAAAACATGCTAAAATAGTCACAATTTCATGAAATCTCAATCTGGTTCATAGTCTAATTCATAATAAGTAAGACCCATAAGTAAATTAACTTAGAAACATGCAATTTATGTAAAAAGGAAGCTTGGGCACCATAGGTGAAAGGACCTAATGTTTGAAACCCACATACCTTGACTTTGGAGAATTCCTTGAAGAAGATTTGAATGGAGACTTGAAGCTTGGATGAATTCCTTAAGATCCGAAAGAAATCTGGACACTTGAATTTTGAGTGAAATATTTATCTAAGTATTTAAAAAAGTATTGGGGAATGCTTTGGAAGATATGAAAGTGAAATATAGCTATTTATAGGTATTTTTTCAAGCATGGGAAGCCTTTGATCGAGCAACAAAACTGCACAAAAAATATTCTAAGGCACACCCTTGGGGCATCGCACCAGGGGCGCAGAAACCTCATTGGAATGCGATTTTTGAAAAATTAAAATTGTGATATGTTTGCTCTAAAATGGTGGGTTAGAACTATTTCCCACTCAATTTTTCCTCTTGATCAAGAATATGAAGTTGTATTTTTGATATCGCGCAAAAATTTTGAGATATATGGAAATTTAATTTTGGGCATTTCTGAGGCACATTTTCGAGCACTCTTTAGTGTTGTTACACCTTGAACATATTTTTAATTATTTATTTACCAGAAAGAAAAAAGAAACAATGCTAAAAATAAAGTAAAATCACCCTGGCAATGTTAGTATTAACCAAATTTTACTTAAAGGTAGTAAATTTAAGCACCTAATTGTGAGCAACTAGTGCATGGAGTTGGGAATGCATCCCAAGTCTCACATCGGATAAAGAGAGGAAAATGAAGCTAAATAAATAGGTTCAACCTAACCCATTAGTATGAGGCCTTTTGGAGGTGTCAAAAAATAAATATGTGAGGGTTCGGCCCAAAGCGGATAATATCATACTAATGTGGGGTCGGGGTTGGGGTAAGGGTACGCACGATCCCAATAATTGGTATCAAAGCTAAGGTTCTATCTGAGTATACTCTGTGGTTGTAGTATATACTGATCTTCCATATTAGAAAAGATTTTTTCTTGGATCTGTACTGTCAAGATATTTTTTCCTAGTATGTTCTATGGTTGCAACATAGTCTGGTCTTCCACATCAGAAAAGAATTATCTTGGTCTATGTAGCCAGCTATTAAATAGTATCTTTAATACAAAATGGAAGAGGTAAAAAAAGAAGTATCCAAATCAGACAAGCCACAAGAGTCCACCTCAAGTGTCGTTAACACGTCATTGGTATCTTAGCTTATATTAAGAATTCAGACAAAGGCGAAGTTTGTAGTTGAAATTTTTGATGGAACAAGACACTTTGGGATGTGAAAATGTGAGATTGAAGATGTCCTTTTTCAACAAGGATTTGATCTTGCTTTAGAAGAACAGAAACCAGACAATATAGGAGATGCAGATTGGGAATACATCAATTGTGTTGCTTGTGGTACCATTTGGTCCTTCCTTGGAAGAGAACAGAAGTATCCATTCACAAAGAAAACTTCTGCAAATAAATTGTGGAAGGCATTGGAAGATAAATTTTTGAAGAAAAATATTCAAAATAAACTTTACATGAAAAAATGAATATTTCACTTCAACTATGTTCTTGGTAGACAATAAATGATCATATCACCAGTTTCAACAAATTAGTTATAGATTTGCAAATATAGATATAACTTTTGTTGATGGTGATCTAGCGTTGATGTTGTTGGCTCCTACTGAGTATGAGCACCTTGAAACTACTCTACTTTATGGAGGAATGAAGAAGATCAAATTTCTCTTAAAGTAGTTTATTCAACTTTGTATAGCTATGAACAAAGAAAGAAAGAGAAACAGAAAATTGGAGAAAGAAAAGCATTAGTGATGAGAGGTCGTTCTTAAAATCAAATGAGAACAAAGAAAGAAAGATCAAAATCAAGATCATCCAGGCCTAGCAAAGATAAATGTGCCTTTTGTCAGGAAAAAGGACACTGAAAGAAACACTGTCCAAAGTTGAAAAACAAGGCCAATAGAAAAGTTGTCATGGATTCAAATGTAGCTGATTGTGATGACTCTAATTTCTCACTAGTAATAATGGAGCCATCCAAATCATCGAACTTATGGTTAATGGATTCAGCTTGTGGCTATCATATGTGTCTGAATAGGAACTGGTTTGTTGATCTACAAGAAGGAGAATGTAGAGTTATTCATACTGCAGACAATAGCCCTCTTACCACATATGGTGTTGGTTCAATCCAGTTAAAAAATCATGATGGATTGAGCAGAACATTGACAGATGTTTGGTATGTACCAGATTTTAGGAAAAATCTCATCTCTTTAGGAGCCCTAGAGTCAAAGGGGTTCAAAATTATTGCAGATAATGAAGTGATGAGAATATGCTTTGGTGCGCTGGTGGTAATGAAGGTTATTCGAAAGGACAATAATGTGTACCACTGTCATGGTAGAATAATTATAGGGACAGCAATAGTAACATCCAGTGTTGACAAAGATGCAGAGGCAACCAGGCTATGGCATATTCACTTGGGACATGCATGAGGAAAATCCTTGACAACCTTATCAAATCAAGTATTGTTAAAAGGTGTTAAATCTAGATACTTGTATTTTTGTGAGCAATGTGTTAAAGGAAAACAAACAAGGGCTAAATTTGGAACAGTTATCCATAATATGAAAGGTATTTTAGATTATGTTCACTCTGATGTTTGGGGTGCTTCCGAAACACCTTCATTAGGTGGAAAACACTATTTTGTAATCTTTGTTGATGATATTTCATGAAGAGTGTAGGTGTATACAATGAAGATTAAAGATAAAGTATTGAGAATTTTTCTCAAATGAAAGACGATGATAGAAACTTAAAGTGGCAGAAAGATCAAATGTCTTCGCACAGACAATGGTGAAGAATAAAAAATGATCTTTTCCTGAAAATTTGTGAAGAAAATGTATCATCAGACATTTCACCGTTAGAAATACACCAAACAGAATGGAGTGGCAGAACGCACGAATCGAACTTTGTTAGAGAAGGTTCAGTGTATATTGTCTAAAACTGGCTTGGGTAAAGAATTTTGGGGTGAGGCAATAACATACACATGTCATATCATAAATCGTTTACCATTTGCTGCAATTAGTAGAAAGACACTATTTGAAAAATGGTATGGAAAATCTATCGTGGATTACAACTCTTTATATGTATTTGGCTCAACTGCATATTATCATGTGAAAGAGTCAAAATTGGATTCGAGAGTTATGAAGGCTATCTTTATGGGAATTATTTTTGGAGTCAAAGGATATTACTTATGGTGTCCAGAGACAAGAAAAGTAATACTCAGCCGAGATGTTACTTTTGATGAATCTGCTATGATGAAAAAGGATACATATGAAGATACAAAAGTAACTAATAATGCTTCAAAGCAGGTGGAGTTTGAGGAAAACTTTATTTGTCCTCCACAAAAAGTAGATGAAGAAACAAATGATAATATAGAAGAGCAGCCAATTAAGACTCAGGTTCTAACTTAGGAATCTGAGCAGCAACTTGAGTCAATTGCAACCCATAAACCCAAAAGAATAGTAAAGAAGCCTATGTGTCTCATGGAGGCGATGAAATGTGCAACCTCAATCATTATTGACGATATTCCAACCACTTATAAAGAACCTATCTAAAGTGGTGAAGAAAAGTGGAAAGTTGCAATGATGAGAAAATGAAGTCCCTTCATCAGAACAGTACGTGGAAACTAGCCAACCTACCGAAGAGCAAGAAAGTTATTGGGTGTAAATTGATATATGCAGAGAAAGAAGGATTTCCTAACCAAGAAGATGTTCGCTACAAAGCAAGATTGGTGGCCAAAGGATATGCTCAAAAGGAGGGAATTGATTATAATGAGGTATTTTCTCCAGTCGTGAAACACTGCTCTATTAGAATTTTGTTGGCTTTAGTAGCACAATTAGATTTAGAACTAGTTCAGATGGATGTAAAACAACATTTTTACATGGTGATTTGGAAGAGAAAATCTACATGACTCAGCCAAAAGGATTCAAAGTTGCAGGGAAAGAGAACATGGTGTGTAAACTTGAAAAATCATTATACAGATTGAAACAATCTCCAAGATAATGGTACAAAAGATTTGACAAGTTTATGTTATGACAGAAGTACGTGAGAAGCAAATACGATCATTGTGTTTATTTTAGCAAGCTTAAGATTTTTTATATATCTTCTCCTATATGTTGATGATATGTTAATAACTTCCAAGAATTTGCCAAAAATTGAGAAGTTGAAAGCTCAACTAAGTAAGAAGTTTGAGATGAAGGATTTGGGATATGCGAAGAAGATTCTTGGCATGTAAATAACAAGGGACAAACTTACTAAGAAACTTTATTTATCTCAGAAAGAATACTTGAAGAGGGTGCTAGATCGATTTGGAATAGATGAGAAAACTAAACCACTTAGCAATCTATTGTTTCCCCATTTTAAGCTTAGTGTTGATATATCGCCAAAGGATGAAGTCAAAAGAGAATATGTGTCAAGGGTACCATATGCAAGTATTGTTGGTAGCGTGATGTATGCAATGGTTTGCACAGGACCTAAAATTTCACATGTTATTGGGATTATGAGTAGATATATGCATAATCCAGCAAAGGAACATTGGCAAACTTTGAAATGAATTTTGCGGTATATTCGTAATACCATAGATTTTGGGTTAGTTTTTGAGCAGGAAGAAAATTCGTGTATAGTTGGATATTATGACTCTGACTATGTTGGTGATCTGTACAAAGAAAGGTCAACTACTGGTTATGTGTTTACTTTTGCAAAAGCACCAGTTAGTTGGAGGTCTACTTTATAGTCAACAGTTGCTTTGTATACAACTGGGTAGAGTATATAGCGATTACAGAGGCTGTGAAGCATTCAATTTGGCTTCAAAGATTGTATAAGGAACTTGGCATAAGACAAGAAACCATTACAATATTTTGTGATAGTCAAAGCGTTATTCAGTTAGCAAAAAATCAAGTTTATCATGCAAAAATGAAGCACATTGATGTTCGATATCACTTTATATGATAAATCATAGAAGAAGGTGGAGTCATAGTGCAGAAAATCTAGATTACAAAGAATCCTGCTGATATGCTAACAAAAGTGGTGACTGCAATCAAGTTTGGATATTGTTTGGACTTGATCAACATTATAGAACACTTGATGTTCAAAAGTTGAAGATACAATTGAAATTTGTGATTGAGAAAATTAAAGTAGGAAGATGGTTCAGCAATCACAGGTGTATAAAAAAGTTGTGTTAAAAAGGAGTTCTGATAAATGAAGAACTCTATGAAAAGAGTTGGTGCTGAAAAAGAGTTCTAATAAATGAAGAACTCTACTACAAAAAAAAGTTAGGGTGAAGAAGGAGTTCTAAGCGAAGAAGAACTCTACTGAAGCTTGAAGCGGGAACTGAGGAGTTTAAAATGGAGAAGACTTGTCAGCATACATGATAAAATGGAAGAAAAAGTAGCAAAAAGAAATCATTGAGACAAAAAGCAAAAAATGCAGTTGTGAGAATTAGGGTTTTGATAATTGCAAAAACACTTGTTAGATTTGTTTCTTCGTCGAGTTAAGGAAGTTCTTTCATTTTCATTGAATCTTTATGTATTTCTAAATTCAGTAATCTATAAACTAAAGTTAGGAAAGGTCTTCAAGTTGAAGGCAACTCGAGGGTTAGGGGAACATAAACCTTGGAAGGTTGTGTGTGTTGTTAGGATTAGTTGAAGTTTATTGTTTCTTAGAACATTAGGAACTTGTAATCCTTTTCTGTTGAGGCTCACGTTGTTTTAGTGAAGTTGGGGAAAATTTTTGTGGAGGTACAGATGGTGGTTTTTCACCTTTTGTGAGCCAGATGTTTCCACGTAAAATTCTGTGTTCTCATCTATTTTTACTTTTTGAAAACACAACTGCAAACTTGGTTCTTCGATTAGGCAAATTCAAAGTTGAAGATACAATTGAAATTTGTTGTTGAGATAATTGAAGATGTGGGATGGCCAAGGCGGAGATTTGTTACTATTTATGTCCATCCCACATTGGTGGGTGGACAATTTGTGGGGAAATTTTTTCCCCTATAAATTGAAGTCTAGTTTTAGGAATTAAAACACACCTCTCACTTATCTTCTCATCTTCTAAAACATTGTTCTTCTTTCTTTGTTGTAGCATTTCACTTGTATTTTTTGGAGTGAAATAAAATTGGGAGTTGTGTTTGGACATAGGTAAAAATATATTTTACTGGACCTCTAAATTGGTTGTTCTTTTTTATTTATTCTCTTTTACTATTTTTTAGCTTATTGGGGGATGTAAATTCCTCCCACATCGATTGTGGAGAGAGCAAATGATCAAGATATAATGTTGAACCCAACCCCATTAGTATGAGGTCTTTTGGGATATGCCCAAAAATAAATTCGTGAGAGTTTGACCCAAAGCGGACAATATTATACTAATGCGGGGTTGGAGTGTGAGTTCGAGCGATCTCTACAAGTGGTATCAGAGCCTACTAATGCGGGGTTGGAGTGTGAGTCCGAGCGATCTCTACAAGTGGTATCAGAGCCCAAGTTCGGAGGACATGAGTGATGGACCGATGCATGCGGAGTTCTTGAATTGACGGTGGCCAACAAGAGAAGGACCAAAGATCTGCAAGGGTACCTTGTATCGAAAGTTTTCCTGCCAAGTAATGGTATAGGCGGCGTGTCCCGTTGGGTGATAACGACGGTACAAGATGATTTCGCAAATCAGATGGTGTAACCTAGCAATGTGGAGGTCTGATAATGTCTTGTATTGAAAGTCTTCCCTACAAGAAAAAAGATGGACGGACGCCGAGTCCCACAGGTTCTCATGATGGTGCAAGATAGTGGCAGATCAAAAATAGATAATCGCTAGAGGGGAGGTCACGAGATTGTGGTTAGAGTTTGAGGGGAGGCTTGTTTGGGGATGCAAACTCCTCCCACATCAATTGTGAGAGAGAAAATGACCCAAATATAAGGTTGAACCCAACCCCATCAGTATGAGGCCTTTTAGGATATGCCCCAAAACGAATCCGTGAGAGCTTGGCCCAAAGTAAACAATATCATACTAATACGGGGTTGGGGTGTGGGTCCGCGCGATTCTTACACATAGGTCCTCATCAGATGTCACATCTGCCTTTAATCAAACACATGTAGGTTGTGAGCTCGAACCCCGTTTGGTACTGCCAAAGAACAATCTCAAGGGATTCCAACCACTATGATTCTGATATTTTTTCGTTGTGCACATAGTTTTGTATCATGATTTCATCTCACATGGTCAAACGGGCTTTAAGTCTAACTTGTGAAGGACTCTATAACTTTTGTCTCAGAGGCCAAACATAGCTAACGAGCTTTTAAAAAAATTCACTTATGTCACACTGACAACAATGTTACATTATTTCATTGAGTCTAACATTGACAAATTTGAAAATCAATCTCTGGTAAATGACTGATCTCTTGAAAATAACTCTCTTAAACATTTTTAGTAGGATTACTACCTATAAATTAAAATTTTGATAAGGCACAGTTATTTATGCAAAGGGAAAAGTCTACAGCTTCATCGTGAATGAAGCTTCATCTTTAAAATAATATTGAAGTCTCGTCCAACCACCTAATGGTTATGTATCTCTTCAGCTCAATATTTCAATTCCTTCCGAATTCTAGCCCTTCTAAAGCACTACTATTGTAATCATTTTTTACTTTTTATTTTTTTATTGTGGTGTAGCTATAAAATATCTTTATCATTAAAATTATTATTATTATTAATATATCAAAGTGAGATGCACCATATTGCTTCCTGAGATATATGAAATATCTACAATTAGGAATAATTAAAGCTCCTATACATAAGATCTTGCCATTATTAATGTTTCATGAATAATTTTTTCATAAATAGTTACTTATAAAAAATTGAGGACTTGTTTTAAAATAATAATAAAGTACCAAACATACACAATATTTTTGTAACTTCCACTAAAAATTACTATAGACTAAAAAAAGCACAATTAAGTAACATCCAAAAATCAAACGTTGCATAAGACATAATACTGGCTTGATGAGTTTAAAGGTTATAAGTAGGTACAGAAATGAAGATTACCTTCTTTCTTGTATTTAATTTTGTTATCTAAAATTTAATTATTTTTAATTTATATAGAATTACTAATTATTTAAATATATTTGAAACACGTTTAGGGAGACGAATTGAAAGAGAAAAATTCGAGGAAAAGAGTAAAACTTGCGAAAGAGCCATGCAATGCCGAATACATAAACTATGGTTATTTTATGCCAATAATGAAATCCTTAGATGATACAGTGCCAATTTCTTATTTTGTTTCGAAACCCCTTTTTGTATGTGTGTGTCTGTGTGGTTTCAAAATCATAGATGTTACTGTAACACTATTTTACTTCATGATAGCCAATGTGTTCATTTTTGTTCATGATACTAAGCTTCATTTGAGTTATGAGATGCTTGTTACTTTGTTTGAGGCTGTATGGAGAAAATATAAGAGAAATTATGAACCCTCTGTTGTCATGGAACATTTTGCTCAACTTTCTAATGTGCTAAATTGGCTGATATTTTCTGTTGAGTTCAATAAAATTTTGATGATGAACAAAGGACAATGAAACATGTTGATCCGTCAGGTCCTTCATCGCACTGTCTCAGAGAGGAGGCGATATGATACCATAAGATGCGGAGTGGATAAAACTTCTAGAGATAAGATCGTAATACTAAAGTAGGTAGATGGTTCAGCAATCACAGGTGTAAAAAAGAGTTGGTGCTGAAAAGAAATTCTAATAAATGAAGAACTCTACGAAAAGAGTTGGTACTGAAAAGGAATTCTAATAATTGAAGAACTCTACTACAAAAAGAAGTTAGGATGAAAGAGTTCTAAGCGAAGAAGAACGCGACCTTCTCAGCATACATGATAAAAAAGGCAGAAAAAGCAGAGAAGAAATCATCGAGACAAAAGCAAAAAATGTTGTTGTGAAAATTAGAGTCTTGATCATTGAAGAAACACTTATCAATTTTGTTTCTTCGTTAAGTCTAGGAAGTTCTTTCCTTTTCATTGAGCCTTGATGTATTCCTAAATTCAATAATCTATAAACTGAAATTACGAAAGCTCTTCAAGTTGAGGGCAACTCGAAGGCTAGGAGAACATAAACCTTGGGAGATTTGTATGTGTTGTTAGGATTAGTTAAAATTCGTTGTTTCGTAGAACATTAGGAACTTGTAATCCTTTTTTGTTGAAGCTCATGTTGTTTTAGTGAAATTGGGAAAAATTATTGTAGAGATACAGATCCTAATTTTTCACCTTTTGTGAATCGAATATTTTCACGTAAAAATTCTGTGTTGTGAGCCCAAACCAACCCTTGGTTTCCATGGTACAATGGCACAAATATTAGAAGAGCGCTCCACCACTGAGCTAATAACCAATAGGGCGGGAGGCTGTATTTGAGACAAAATAAATCAACCCCACCAGAAAGTAACAAAACTCATCACTGCGAACAATCCTGATGGCAAAGTCACCATTTCAAGGAAGCTACTAACAATTGAAAATCTTATCACCGGGATGACAAAATCGTCACAGATTTGATCTGCACTTCTTTTTAAATCAGGAAATCAAGGATTTCAGGTGAAACATCTTCAGAGATCTAATCTGCATTTCTGATCAAGTAATCAATTACATAAACACTGTCGTTACGCGTGAAAAATCAGCATCATTTTTATGTTACAGAATCTTAATTTCACATGGATATCTAAAAATCATGAAATGCACATGTCAATGCATTAATGGAATGCCAGCCTTTGCTCCAACCCGCAAGTTGTTTGCCTGCTCAGACTCTTCATATCGTTGTGTTGTTGCAAGTAGATGCAAAGGTCCAGTCCGATGTAGTTAAAGCCAGTTAATCAGTTGAAAGCCTGAGGCACTCTATATTTTGTTACAAAGTATGAAACTTAGGTATGCACATCATTATCATTCTTGGGCATCAAGGTCGGGCTTTGATGGGTATTCAAGACCATGAAGAGCAGGTATCCGTCTTAAATCTTCATCAGAGTACGCAGGAATGAACCAATACCGCTTGTCCAAACCAAACACCTGATTCATGTAACACAACCTTAACGTGGTAAATTGAAAGGGTCCTAACATTCTTTATGAAAATAAAACAGATCTAACACGACTTGTAACATCACATAGGCAAGACAAGTAAAGGTAATTAGGTGTGAACTAGTTTTTGCAGTCCAATCCAAATGGTGCCCTAATATGTTTACTCAAGACAAGTAAACTTGAGAACTTGAGAAAGTACTCCCAAGTTTACTGGGTAGTACAGTCCGACACTGGATCTTATACAGCAGGCCAGCAGTGTATTAACCACTAATATTTAACTGAAATTTGACAGCCATGTGATAGCTTTCTCAAGTTTATTCATTTTAATAAGCAAAATAACAAAAGGTGCCACCACAGCCGTACTCCTTTTAAGACAAAAACTTCAAAGTTTGATTTGATATTCTATTCCTTGAGCAGGTTCTTTGTAAACCTTGTATCAGTAAAGAACCAAAGACAATCATACTAGTATGTTGGCTTGGAGAATTTTTTGATGTTGCTGGTAGACATGGTGAGACCCCACATGGATTCTGGAAATAAAGTTAAAAACACTGCAGGAACAAGGACATTGAAGATGAAATAACATAGAAATTTGTGTTGAACAGTGTGGTAAGGGCTTTGGGAACACCAGGGAGAGTAGACATTAGAGCAGCATCGAAGAACAGAAATGGTCTCCAAATATCACGTGCATAGATCTAACCAGTACATCCAACTTTTTAGTAGGTTCAGTGTAATTGTGAAGGATTAATGTCGACAATGTTTGCCAAAGTAAATTGTTCACAGAAAAATGGAAGACATTAAGTTGCAAATGGCTGGGTGTGCGAACAGAGCCAGGGGCCACAGCTGAGTAGACATCTAGGTGGTCTATTGGAAGCGGAACTAAAGAGAGGAGAATCAGTGAGGTAGTAGCTGAATGTCTTCAGTATATGGTGTGGGGCTTTATTTGTGTATTTATCATATGAAGGTAATACTCGATGTTTTGAAAACCTCAATGTTACTATAGAAAACCCTGTTATCAGATTAAGAGCCTCCTTACTAAATAGAAAAGAACGGCGAGCACTCTGTCCTACCAGTTCTAATATCCCCTCCAAGCTGAGTAAGCATTAAGAAGAAACAATTTTTTAGTAAATCCAAAGCACCAACACCATGTGATTTGCTTACTTTTTGTCTGAATAAGCCAAAATAATGCACCTCAATATAAGGCCTACTCAAGATGTTTCACATAATCATCCAAAATACCTACTACTTAAACAGTCAATATGCTAAAAGCAAATTATGATAATATAAACTAAAAATTGTCTTCTCGCATTCTCCAAAACAAACTGAAAATTGATTATTTTAAAAAGAAACAAATTAGTTTTTATACCCCCTTCTCCCTATTCTATACTGGCCCAGTTATTCTTCAAGCTTTACTAATCAAGTAAAAAGAATTGATAACAACCTATTTCATTTATTTTTATGATGTTCAGATATTTCATACAAAATTGGATTTATTAGTGTTGTTCCATCAATCTCGGATAGAGCCAAAGATTCACTATTTTTTGGCTTTGAGATATGATGGAATAAAGCAAAATGGCTCTTTAAACTGTCTGCGCTTCTTTCAATTGTGAAGTAGCAGTTAGTCAATGCAACTTTCGACGCTCATCATGGGTCATATGGAAACAGTCGCACTATGTTTTTAAACATAGGGGTCAGGCTGCGTACATTCGACCCCCCCTTACCCCGCAATGGGCGGGAGCCTTTGAGGCATTGGGGTAATGTTGTTGTTGTTGTTGTTGTTGTTGTTGCTGTAGTTCTAAAGATAAAAGAATTACTTAAAGGATATGTACACCAATAATCAATAATAAACTAAAACTTAATAAGTTGACCAAAGTAAACTGGACAAAGTCATATAAAAAGTGAAAAAGATACAATGGTAAGGTGGTAGAGGTAGCAAACACATCATTCTGTTGGAACGTATGCTCCTACCAAACATTTCTCATTTTATTTATTTTCATAAAATAAATGCAAAAACTGTAACAAGAAAAGTCACATCTAATATGAAATATTTAATCTATGCTTCTTATATCATAAAGAGGATGAAAGCATATGCAAGACTGAAAAAGGGCAAAAACAGAAAGTAAAGATAAAGCAACAGAAATTACAACTATTTTTTTCTACCCACTATTCTACTATTATATTCAATCATGAAGAATATTTGTCAATTTATCATTGCTATGAGATGTCGGTCATTTTTCAAAAATGTGCCTGATATCAAGGTCCTATGTACATGGCATATTGTGTCCACACTATTTGCTCTCCTCCATCCTCTTTAAATGATGCTTCCTATTTCCCCGTTCTCTACACCATGAAGTTTAGGTAATTCAATATTTTTTTATTTTCCCATGGGGATTTAAATTAGCTTTCAAGTATTTATACTTCAAAATAAACTTTGAGTTCCAGTTGCAATTGGATTTTCTCTTCAACAACAACAACAACATACCCAGTAGAATCCCACAAGTGGGGTCTGGTACTTAATTATAAGATTCATACCTAAAAAATTAGAAAAAAAAAAGCCAATCTTGTGCAGTCATCTAACCTGTTCAAAGTTCCTCTTCCGACCAAGATCATAACGCCATTTAGGACTGGTCTTCTTCTCATATGCCTGAAAGTAAGACAAGCCTTTAAATGTGCACAGAAAAGAAATATACTTTTTCCAAAACTGAAGACCACGAGAGAAATGTTCTATAAACTGGCTGTCTCAAGGCCAAATAGCTGCTTGCACAGCAACAATGATGTTTCAGATTGTTGGGCATTTCATAAGAAGGAAACCACTTAACATTCCACTCGAGCAATAAGAAAAAATGGAGTACCTCAATGGTCGTGGTATTAGCAGACACCAATGATATATGCATAATCAGAAACCCCAAAACACTCAAAGCAAAAGCAAGGTTCAAGACTGCGATGCACAAGAAATGTGGAAAAATTAAGAAAACCAGTGTGTCTCAAAAAGAAATCATAGGTAGCAAGTTCACCAAGATCCCCGAACCATACCAAAAGCTAGAAAAGTAGTCGCGAGAGTGCTCGGAGTCCCGGGTATCTCTCCCTCGCTGAAGAATGCAATAAAGTGTGGCAGTAAAGATAGAGTGACAACAGTGGTCTCAAGGAATGTATAGAACTGCAGTAAGAGAAGGTTTTAATTAGTTGAGGAAAAGATAGTCATTAAAATAAAGTGCCAGGACAATTTTTGCCAAGTATCCTCAAAATAAAGTGCCATGACAATTTTTGCCAAGTATCCTCAAAATAAAGTGCCAGGACAATTTCTGCTAAGTATTCTTACATGCATGGTGATGCATACAAACATCAATCAACAGGCACCAACAGGGAGAAAGAATAGAGAAAAAGAGAAATTCTCAAAATGAACTATATTGCAATACTCAAGGAAAACTGCATTGCACTCTCACAGAAATAGCCAGATGAATTTTGCACAATGACAAGGTTATAGGAAACAACATTAGAATAAGCTCCTCGCAAACAATTATCAGTATAGTCGTTCAGATGCTGCATGCAGGGATAGTTCTAATATACAAGTAGATGTTTACTATTGGCACTAGTATGACTAGAAGCATGTCATTCAAGAGACTTCAATTATGATTGCACACAGTGGCGGAGCCACAGTACTAGCTACAGTTCGGTATAACCTTAAGCTGACTCAAACCATGTATTTTGTGTTCAAAATCATTCAGTATGTATAGATAATTCATTCAGTATGTATAGATAAATATCAAAATCGCTCCACTTGATACATAGCAATAACATAGGAAACTTTAATATTTTTTAAATTAATAACATAGAAGACTTTTAAGAGAAATACCTAGGTAAGAGACTTTTAAGTCAAAAAGACAAATATAATGTTGTACTCTTTTACTTTCCGATCTAGTATGGTAGAAAAAGAATGTTATCTTTCTACATTTATTAAGTTTTTCATTTTATCCTAGCAACACTCCCTCATAAGAATGAAATGGGATGATTAAGGGCACTAGATTCAAAGGGTACTTTTTTGGCATGCTATTTACACCTTTACTCATCTAAGACCACAAGATTCAAAAGTTTTATTTACATTCTTAAACTTCATATCCAATTAAACTATGACACATAAAATGAAAAGGAGGATTATGTATCCTTTGAACAATTTAAGAGACCTAAGAGGGAACCTAATAAGGCCATAACCTGAGGGGAAGCCCGGATGGCTTGTACCAGGTGGAAAAACAACAGGAAAATAGCATTGATGTGGTGGGATGTTACAGCAACTCAGGCATCAGTAGAAGATTTTGTTGAAGAAAAGAGAATAGAGGAGACTTGGACTCAATTCAAAGAAGAGAGAAGAAACACAAAAAGGAAAATGGCCAAAGAGAAGAAAGAGAAAAAGAAAAAGAAAGAGCTGAGAAAAGTCATTTGGAAGAAAAGTGAAGAAAAATAAAAGAAAACAAGCATTCCCTCTGTTTCATGTTATGTGTCTGACCGGGCAAAGAGTTTAAAAAAATAAGAGAAACTTTTGAATTTGTGATTTTAACCTAAAAATGTGGGTAACATACCAAAACATCCTTCGAGTCCTGTACTGTTAAATATAAGATATGGGACAGTGGAATTAAAGAGTTACAACAAACAGAAATGGCATTCTTTTTTAAACAAACTGGAAGAGAAAGTGAGACACACAGATTAAAACAGAAGGAAAAATAAAATACATTTAAGAAATGTTCCAAAATAAAAAATGCAATCTTGTTTTCTCTTCTCACACTTCGTAAGAGCGAGAGGCATTCTATGCTAGGTGGTCGAGAAAGGGAATAATAATATGAAATAGTAGCCTGGCCTTAGGAAAGAGACTGTAATTGCCACTGGGAATGAATATGTTGTGTCGGGTGATAGGAATCCTATGTGGTCAGCTGAACAAGCTGACAGTCGGCAGAAAATCTTGCGAAAAGGTACTCGCCTGAAGTTTGGGGGCACTAGCCTACTAGGACCCCTGCATACTTCTAAATATCTTTTTGATTATCTTTTGGAAATCAGGGACTAGTTTAGGGAGGTTTAGGTATTTAACATTTAGAATAAGTAGAAGCATCCCAAGATGAGTGTCACATAGATGCATAATGGATGTGTTATCAAAGATTAGACAAGATTAAAAGTGACCACAATCACAGAAGGGGCAAGAAGGCACACATTAAGGATAAGATGAGAAACGAGCACTTGAAACAGTTCTTTCATATCCTGCATCTGCCTCCACCTCCAGATACACTACTAGGTATGAAACCATGTGAATGAAGATGCTTAAAGGGACAAGATAGACCTAAACAACAACAACAACATACCCCAGTGCCTCAAAAGGCTCCCGCTCATTGCGGGGTCAGGGGGGGTCGAATGTACGCAGCCTAACCCCTATGTTTAAAAACATAAAGCGGTTGTTTCCAGATGACATGAGGAGCGTCGAAAATTGCATTGACTAACTGCTACTTCACAAATGAAAAAAGCTCAGATAGTTTAAAGAGCCATTTTACTTTATTCCATCATACTCCAAAAATAATCAATCTTTGGCTCCATCCGAGATTGATGGAAAAACAAGATAGACCTAAAATCACTTAAAAAGAAGTTATCACCAAATATCTATAATTTATTCAAATCCATGAAGACCTAGTGAAAATTATGACTCAATCGAAGAAAAAGATCTTTATAGGCTATACTAGTTAGTTAGAATTAAGCTTGGATTTAGACATGCGATACCAAGTCATGATTTCAAATCAGCATTTGGACATGAGATTCAGGATCATGATCTCAAATCACAAATCTCCAAAAAGCATGATTTGGGATTCCAAATCATGATTTTTAATTTTTTTTTTCATATGTAAAACTTGAATCATTCATTTATATGTTGTAAAAAAGACCATCATTCTAAATTTTATAAGATAAATTAAAAAAAAAAGGACTCATACTTGACGTGAAGAGATCATCTGTTTCATGGGATTATATTAAAAAATAGCTAGTACTACTATTGTTAACTAGTAGATCTTTATAAAATTATTTGTATTTAAAAGTTTGCAAACGCAATCAATTATTTATAAAAGGAACACAGAGATATGTGATTATCAATTATGCGGCTTAGGATATTCCAATATCTTGTATATGAACTATGGTACGCTCATTAGGTAAGATTATATAAGAATTGACAATTTTTGATAGTTTTCACAACTTGCAAGACTTTCATGCTTATGAGAAAAAATACAAATTAAAAAATCCAAATTGCATATCCAGAAAAACTTCAACTTCATATCAATCTGATTTCAAATCGCATGTCCAAATGGGCCCAAGCTTTAGTAATGTTAGTTTACTTTAGGTCCAACTTTTTCTAGAGACTTTCAGTCCTGTAAGAGATTTATAAGCTAGTAGTAAATGTAGATTAATCTCTAGGACACTATATTATATAATGTTGAACTGCGATGAGCATAAATGAAGCAATATCAATAGTGAGGATTTATGAAGCAATCCTAACTTGCTCGGAATTGAGGCATTTGTTGTTGTTTATAGCCTGCTGATGTTTCCTGTTATTGGATACAAATTCAACAACCAAGGCAGCCAGCTATTAAACCAGGACAGCCAAGAAAATAAATCATTTTCACCCACAGTTATCATCGTCTCTTGAGGCTACAAGTATGTGCAGTATCTAGCAGCCAATACAACTCAAAATTCAAGAATCATGATAACTTACCAAGAAGAGAAGGAAATACTTGTAGTTTAATGCTCCAACGCAGTTGACAACCCACACACAATGATGGTCCATCTTTAGCACACACCTTCCACCTAGAACAGCGAAGCAGACACAACTCAATATCGAACAGAAAACTTTACCCAAAATCATCATTTAGGTGAAAAAACCAAGAACTCACAAACAGAACAGTGGTGGCACCGAGGAGGTTTTAGCTGGTTGCACTTTCTACAAAAACGTATTCTGGGTTTTCCCGAGTCAGCTAACGAAGCCCCAAATTCTGATGTGGTTAACGGATCAGCTTCCCCTATTTCTTCATCCAACTCTGGTCTCCAATTTGGAGGCACACTACCAGGATCAGTAAAAACAACAGAAAAGTAACACCACAGAAGCATCACCAACTGCAACCATCACAAAAATATGTACTTTTAGCTACTTAGGCCTCGTTTGATTCCATTAAGATTTGACATCTGAATTTGGATGCACATTTGAATGATTAAGGTGTTGTCTCAAGATCGAAACAATGTGAACACTGAATGATTAAAGTCGGTTGTTTTCAATATCTAAATGAACATAATTTTATTTGTGTGTACATAATAAAAATACAATTTAAATAGAGATGATTAAAATAAAACAAAATAAAATCATTATTTGATTAAAAAATGAAACACTTTTGTAACGATAGCGGTGATGGTAATAGTAGTTGTTAGTGGCTAGTAATGATGGCGGTGATAGTTGTGAGGGTGTAGATGATTAGTGTTCTGGTGACTATCACAACAGTGGCTATTGGTAGTGGTGTTGGCAAGTTGGTTAATGTTAACAGTTGATGGTGGTGACTAAAAAATGTCTGGTGGTTAATGATGTGTTTGTAGTAGTTGGCAGCGATGCTAGTTATGATTATGCAGGTGGTTGGTAGTAGAGATTGATCACAGTGATTGTAGTGGGCTAATAGTATTGGTGGAGGCTGTGGCAATAGTGACCGAAGAATGTATGATGGTAGTTGGTTACAGTGCTAGTTATGATGGTAGAGAATGTTGGGAGTAAGAATTGACAGTAGTGGTGGTAGTAATGGTGGGTCTGGAGGGAGTGGCAGTAACAATGGATATAATTATCGAAGGAGTTAAGTGTGATGGCAATTGACAGTATTGGTTAGCAAGTGGTTGTAATGGTAGAGGTAGTTAGTGATAAATGGCGATAAGGGTGGTGACGTGACGGTAATGGTGGTTGTAATGATAGAGGTGGTTAGTGGTGGTGGTTGTGATTGCAGATATAGTGACGGTCAATATTATCCACACAAGAATACCTCTTAATGATATTAAGACTCAATTTTAGATCTTAATGGATCTTAATGATCAAGACTTCTTCAGACTAATTAAGTTCTTCAAATCTTAATGAAAACAAATACACTAAATGGTCTAATGTCTGAACCATTGAATTCAGACCTCCATAAAATGCAAATAAATGGGGCCTCAGTTTTTTTTGAGATAGGTAACAGTTACTTCTATATATCCACAAGAACACTACCACAAAAGAATAGTGTTCTACAAAAAATTACAGATATACAAGCCCCTGCCCCTTATCAGGATGCTTACAATCAGACTACACTTATACTAATCTCCCTACCATCTTCTATAACTAACTGTTTACACCAAAAGTAAGATAAAGTTAGACAGTCCTGTTTTAATCTATTGAATGCTTCTCTGCTTCCGTTCAAAACATCTCTGATTTCTTTCTAACTAGATTGACCACCAAATGCAAGATGGGACAATTTTCCATCTCTCCTCCTTTCTATTTGCAAGTCCATCCCTGTTCCAGCTCAGCAAAACCTCTTTAATCCTCCCTGGCTTCACCCATGTTATCTTCCTCATGGTGAAATACATTTGCCACAGATGTTCTGTCCGCTTGCAATGTAAGAAGAGATGGTTAACTGTCTCCCTCTGTTTTTCACACAAAAAACATCTGGAACTGAAAACCCCTTTTGTTCAGGTTTTCATGGGTAAATATAGCTTCCTTGGCCAACCACCAGGTGAAACAATTAACTTTAAATAGGACCTTGGTTTCCCAGATCATCCTCCAAGGCCAACCTGTCTCCTCACTTCCATTTGGAATGAAGTGATTATATGTTGAGCTTACTGAGAAGCCCTCTTTCCTCTCCAATCCAAGCTAAAGAGTCCTCAAAATCTGATAATTCCTTGAGTTGATTAATACAGACCAGGAACTCTGCCACATTTTCCACCTCCCAGTCATTGAAGTCTCTTCTGAATTATAAGTTCCAGTCCTGCTCACTCCACATATCTACAATGCAAGCTTGCTGATTTTGGCTTATGACATACAGTTCAGGAAAACTATGTTTAAGAGAAAACTGCCCACACCACCTGTCCTTCCAAAAACTAATCTTCGTCCCATTGCCCACTTTACAACAAATTCTCCAAGCCAACCGCTCTCAGTAATTTCTGATGGATCTCCACACACTGGTCCATATAGGGTGAAGACACCACGGGTGTCATCCACTTATCCTCCATACCATATTTGGCTGCAATAACTTCCTTCCACAGGGATGTTTCATCAGAAGCAAACTTTCATAGCCACTTCATCATTAGGTTTTGATTGTGACATTTTAAATTTCTAATGCGCACTCCCCCAGTCTTCTTATTGATGATCAATTTTTCCCATTTCACAAGGTGAAACTTCCTCTTGTCTTCATTTCCTTACTAAAAAGAAAGTTCTGCTAATGGCATCCATTCATTGAACCACCCAGGATGGAGCAGGGAATATTGACATCATATGTAGGCATGGCATTCAAGACACTGTTGATAAGGGTCGGTCTAACCCCCACCCACCCCCCGACAGGTAATGTTCTATCCAGCCTTGTTAGTTTTCTCTAACACTTTTCTATTACCCCACTCCAGATGCTCTTTGACTTGCTTCTGGCCCCCCAGAGGCATGCCTAGGTAAGTAGTAGGCAACTCCCCTACTCTACCTCCCAAGGTCAAGGACAAATCTTCATATTTGCCACTTAAATTGATAGGGTAAATGAAATTTTTCCAAATAGTTGATGTCGGAAAAGCTTCAAAAAGTATGAAGATGGCCCTAAGAAACAAAAATTGAGTCTTCTCAACTCCACAAAAGATCAAAGTATCATCAGCATATTGGAGGTGAGTGATCTCTTGGTTGAAATCTGTCCTGCCTTGAACCTGAAAGCCTTTGATCCACCCTCTTTCCTTTGTTGTATATAGAAGGTTACTCATCCTTTCCATTGCAATAATAAACAGAAACGGAGAAATTGGATCTCCTTGTCTCAACCCTCTTTGAGAAGGAAAAACAACCAGTGGGACTTCTGTTGATTAGCACAGAAAATCTGATTTTGCTAATACAATGTTTGATCCATCAAGCCCCAAAGCCCATTTGGTGCATCATGTTCACAAGATATCTCTAATTAAGGTGATCATACGCCTTCTGGATATCTAACTTACATAAAATTCTTGGCTTCTTACTTTTTTCTCTAGAGTCCACTAGCTCATTTGCTATCATCACAGCCTCCATTATCTGTCTCCCTTTCATAAAAGCCATTTGTTGTATGTTGACTAACCTGTGAATGACTTTCTTTAATCTCTCTGCCAACAATTTAGAGATGATCTTATACACACTCCCCACTAAGTTGATTGGTCTGAAATCATTTAGCTCCACAACTCCTACCTTCTTGGGGATTAGAGCCACAAATGTAGCATTGAAACTCCTCCCAAAAGTACCTCTGTCATGAAAGTTCTACACAGTAGCCACCAAATCATGCTTGATAATGTCCCAACAATGGCTATAGAAATTCATTATGAAATCATCTAGGCCTGGAGCTTTGTCCCCTGCACAGGCCTTGATACACTCTAAGATCTCTTGTTCCTCAAAAGGGGCCTCCAGCAACACAGATTCCTCTAAATTGATGATAGGACAATTTCTCATAACCTGACTAGGTCTCCACTCTTCTGTTTCTGAATATAACTCCTCATAGTACTCCCAAATTTTCCTCTTTATCTCCTAAGGTTCTGTAATTTCTTCCCCATTTGCTCTCAGCTTGTCAATGGTATTGACTCTTCTATAATAGTTCGTTGTTCTATGAAAGAACCTAGTATTTCTATCTCCCTCTTTGAGCCAAATTGCCCTGGATCTCTGCCTCCAAGCTATCTCTTCATATGGCTAGGTCCTCAAACTCTTGGGACAAGGCCATTCTTGAAGCAATTGCCCTGTATAGCTTATAAATAAGCTAATAGTGCCAAAACCTGAGCTTTCTGCAATTTAAGATTTCCCTTAATGGTCTTGCTCCATTCTTTGAGTTTTCCTTTTAGAGGTTTCAGCTTTGCCATTAGGACATAGTCTGGTCTGCCACTATAATTGAAAGATCCCCACAATTCTTTAACTTTTGCCTTGAATCCTTCTGTCTGCAACCACCAATTTTCGAACTTGAAATAAGACGACGAGTTCCCCCATTCTCCACATTGCAGCAGCACTGGAGTATGGTCTGAGATTACCCTGTTGAGGGTACTCTGCTTGATACAGCTAAAAGTATTATCCCACTCCTCAGATAGGAGGAAACTGTCCAACCTGGCAGCAGTAGACTGTTTGTCGCCTTTCTTCCAGGTGTACATACCCCCATACAAGTCCAAATCCACTAATTCCCTGTCCTCTGTGAACTCAGAGAAATTTGTCATGGCTTTAGTGATTCTGGTGCCTGCACTCTTTTCAGTTGGGAATCTAACCATGTTGAAATCTCCACACACCACCCAGGGACCAGAGATCAGCCCTTTAGCAGCACCGAATTCCCACCAAGTTTCCTCCCTTTCTACCCTGTTATTTGGTGCATAGACAGCAATTAAATTCCATTTAAAATCATGGTCTTTCCCTGTCAAAGAGCATGTGACAGAATATGCCCCCACACTACTAAGTTCTCCTTCCCAAAATCTTTTGTCCCACATGATCACCACCACCCCTCTAGTACCACTGGCCTCCAATTGTACAGTCAGCCCACCTACTTCCCCATATCTCTTTGACTAGATTAGAAGCATTCCCCTCCAGTTTAGTCTCTTGCAAACATACTATATCAGCTTTCCAAATAGATAACAAATTCCTAACCAGACCTCCTCTTTTACGACAGTTTAATCCCCTCACATTCCAAGAAACTATGCTCAGCTTCATTGATCCTTAATTGCCAGGAAACCCCCTTACTTCTAGTACCATAACTCATCAAACTTGTATCCAGTTCGAAGCTTTTCAATTCAGCCATACCCTTCACTTTTTGTGTTTTTTTCGCCTTCTAGTTACTCTTATTTTCCATCTTATTGCCATCTATCTTGAGAAAAAGCTCCAACGCTTTCTCCTCACATCCTTTAAAGTCGACTCCAAGTTATTTCCCCAATTTGATAATGTGATGTTGAATCCAAACTAGAGGATCTGGCTGTGGGCTGAACTCATCTGGAAGTTGAATTCCCAGAGGAATTGCCTCCATCGTGATGATTTTGTCTGCTTCTCTTTGAATCTCTGTTTGATTAATTTCGGAATCCCCAGCCAACTCAATGGAACTAGATGTCTCTTCTTGGGCTGCGCTGATTTAGAGCTCTCTAGCATTTTAAAAAACACCCTCTGAGTTGTCAATGTAAAAAGGAGCCCCTTTATTAAAAGCTTGGACTTCAATATCAACAATGTCTAGTGGAGAAAATGGGCTACCAGGCTCCTGGGCCCTATCCACCACTATTGGGTCCAAAAAGGAGCCCAAAAGTTCCTTACTTTGCCCCACCCAATTCCCGCTATTACCCTTTCCCCCTAGATGCTTGCCACATGCCCCACATTTCAAATTTCCCCGTTCCTTCGAGGTCCCCACGTGCCCTTCCACTAGTTCCACTACAAAATTCCTTAAAAGGGTCTGTCCCCCTTTTTTGACCACTGGACAAAAGCCCTCTTTAGCTATAATAGGTTCCACCATTCAGACGATGACCAAAGTTTCATACGGAATAGTATAGGCGAAACCCCCTTCCGTCATCTCAATCTGCTTCGGAACCCTCCCCCGTCCCCCTTCACCTTTATCCTGGCAAACTGTAGATGATTTTTCAGTGATGTCTCCTCCTCCATCTCGATAAAACCTCCACACATGTCGCTGATTCTTATGAAGACTTCCTTGGACCACATAGATAGTGGTAGACCCATAACCCTAATCCAGACCCAATATCTACTAACTCCCGCCGGCCAACACCCTGTCGTTGGACTCCACCATTTCAAATCCACTGGAACCTTCTTCCATGCCCACCGACCTGACAAAACATGTTCAGCAGCAGTTCTTGAAGGTAGTTCGAGGAGGAATTGACTGTCGTTCACTGCAAAAACGTTGACTCCATTGCCTGACCTCCAATTGTTGCTTGCCCATCTCCTTACGTCATTCAGACCCAAAAGCTCTTGGGAATGATTGCGAAATTTGCCGAAAATGCATCTCCTAAGCAGTTCATTTTCCGTTCTCAATGACCCATCCCCTATAGGTCGAAGTGGGGCCACCAGCTTCTGAGTCGCCGTCCATCTACTAGAGCTACAAGCTTCCTTGTATGACACTTCCGATCTCTTTAGTCTAAAGCCCTGTGAGTTCAGGTCCTTTCTAGGCTCATAAATGAACTTAGCTATTCTGTACGCAATGTTTCCCCACCCTTCTTGGTACTTAGTTTCTGGAGTAATGATAACAGACTTATTGATGGCCTGAATCACAATGAAACTGATAAATCTGCCATTAGCATTAAATTTCAAAGTACAGAATACTCTGAGTAATGCTCCTTTATCTTCCATCTCTTAACAGTGTTACCTTGAAACTTTGACGCTACAATGAATGTATCCACCAACCATCGTAATACTTTAATCCTGATTTGACTTTTCTCATTAAATTCCTGTTGCGCTCTATCCATTCGAACCAATTACCTGATTCATCACCGGAATCACCGCATCTGACAAGCTCGTATGATTTAAAACCAAGTTGTAATAAATAATCCTCTCCTGAGTATCGTGAAGACCACCCATCAGAACTTAAGGTCTAAAACTAAAGGAAAGCTAGAGGGGCCAAAAGCGATCGAGAAGAAGAAAGAAAAAACGAGGTCTGATTCCTGTAGAGTATCGAAAACGGGAAGCGGCCAAGGGTTTTTGGAGAGCAAGGGAACAAAAGAAGGGGAAGAGGAGAGGATTCTGGTGGCCGGAAGAACCACCGGAGTTGGGCGGAAGGGTTTGCTGAAAGGGTTTTTTAAGTTTTATCGAGATTAGTGCCTGGGAGCATTTTAAGTTTAATCCATCCAGAGTCCCAACTCAGCTCTGAAAAAGAACTCGATTACAAGATGAATTTACCTTTTCTTCCTACATTTCTCCAGTGATCCGTCTACTTAATATTGAAGTCATTATCAGTTAACACAAACATTTAACCCTAGTCAATACCTCCCAGTAGAATAAGACAATAACCTCCAAAACTTAAATACATGTTGTACAAGCACATTATCCATAGGATTCACATTAGGGATGAATAAAAAATTTATTTGCGACTTCCCAAGCTCCAACACTAACAAATTCTCTATGATTGTCATCACAAGATGTCAAATTTCTCCCGACTTCACTTTACACCATTCTATGGAAGTAAGACTAGCAACTATTGGACCCCAAATTGGAAGAATTGGGTTCTATCATAAAGCTTTGTACTAGCTAAGTTCACAAGTTGGAGATAAGCTTACTCCAACCGTTGACATCCACAGCAAGGTAAACCACGAATGCTCAGCCGCTGCCCCCCCCCCCCAACCCCGTGACTGATTCTACGATAGAAGCCAACGATAGACAATAATTCCCTTATGTTTGAACAGACCATAAAAACCCCAAGAAGAAATTTTTAAAAATCAAAATGCATCACTCATAAATCATCAAATTCCCTATGATTGTGATGATAAGACAGGATGTCAAATCTCTCAATTTCTCTACGACTCCATGAAAGTAAGACTAGCAACTATCAAACCCCCGAATCAAAAAAATTGGGCTCTATCAAAAAGCTTTGTATCGGCTAAGTTCACATAAGCTTACTCAAACTGCCGACATCCACCACCCATAAAATCGTTAATTAAGAAATTTTACAAAGATGAAAATAGATCAAACATCAATAAATCATCAAATAACCTTCAAAATAGAATTTGGGAGAAAATTACCAGACAATGGAATAAGACAAGTACAGCAAGAGCGATGAGGACATCAAGGAAACCACCACTAGTGACAAGGGAGGGACCATAGTTGGTTAAAACGACGGCGTAATAGGTAACTCCAACAACACCCAGAACCAAAAGGATCATTATCGAACCAAGCCCTCGCAAGGCAATACAGAATCTGAACACGTTCCATGCCATTACAGCTCCCGATCTATACATAATATCTCTTAACAAAAATACACCCAAAGAAATGGGTTTTCTCTCTAACTAATATGGTGTGAATTTTCTTGAGAAACTAATTAGGGTTTATGGATTCCAAGTATGTGAAGTGGCATCCATGGGAGGATGATAAAGTGAAATAGTGAGGAAGAAGAGATTACATTGAGATTATTGAAACCGAGTTAGACGACTTGCAAGTGGTCAAGCTGAGAAAATTTCAACACCGTCATTTGTTTGTGGGATAATAAAGTAATTTACTCATATAATTTTTTATTTTAAAAATAATATTATAATTTGACTTAACATGTTAGTTAAGAAAATAAAAAAATAATAATTTTATCCTATTAAATAGGTCAATAAGTTAAACAAACTATAAGAAAAAGTAGGTCTTTTTTTTTTCAAATGAAGGGATCAACTTTTATATATATTTATATCATGTTAGATAAATAAAAAATAAGTTATTTATATATTAAATTAATAGATGACTATTTTACTATAAATATTTATCTCATATTACTACATCACTTACTAAATTAGGATGGAATTAATTAATTTTATTCTATTTTACCCCTACAATAAAATGCCTTTTGAAAGTTTAAACAAATATTTAAAATTTAAAATACTTTTTTCAAGATGCTTATTAATATGAACAAAGGGTAAAATGATAAACTTGATCAATCTATTAATTTCTTAGTCATGATATAAAATAAAAAATGCACATCTAATATTCAACAAAAGTATTACTCCCTCCATTTTATCATAATTAAATTGATGAAGTAATGCACATATATTAAGACAAATATTGAAAGATAAAATTTACATCATACTTTTCACTATTGTTATTTATAAAATTATAAATATGTAATGTAATTTATCTCCTAGAAATTATAAATTTCAATTAATTTGGGACAAAGAGAGTGTTTTATTATTATTATTATTATTATTATTATTATTATTATTATTATTATTA
>JAOTQJ010000002.1:4760232-4770369 GCA_025642045.1 Solanum sejunctum | reverse complement strand
AAACTTTCAAGACATTAATTTTGTGATCTCATAATGGATAATTGCTTACTATGGAGTTTTAAGCTAATTTTTGATGCATATGATTCTCATGACTCTACTCGTGCTGTACATAATAGTAATAACCTTCACCGGTTCCTGGGCTGGTTACTATCGTGCTACTATATATATATATATATATCTACAACGTTGGTTGACTACGGCGGGACTCGGTTTTGCCCAGTGGTCGAGTCTCGCTTAGATGGTGTGATGCTGTGACTGGTGCTTCATGTGATATATGATATGTGGGTACAGCAAACTTTCCTGGCCCATATGACTATGTTCATGATGTGCTATGGAGATTTTTGGGTATTTGAACTTCTGGTGTGATGCTATGGATGGCGTGAAGTTTGGAGCCATCATTCCCGTCCGACATGCATGACTTTCATGAGTTTGAAACTTGATGCCATGTGTTGGATGATGTGGCATGCTAAGTCAAACAAAGAAACCAATAAGATCATGTCACACGTCAAAATAACATGACATTCTCATCTCAATCAAAGGTCAATAAAAATATGCCACTTGTACAAGTGATGTGTTCCAACCAATCAAATATCATCATGTCACTTGGAGGGAAACCTATTCCTATCACTTTTCCTGCGCCATGTCACTTTAAATTCAATTGGCAAGAAGAAGCCTAATTCATCATAACTCTTCTATTCTATTACTATATATAGAGGTCCTCATAATTCAGAATACAAATACAAGAATAATAACAAGAAATCAGAAAGAGCTCGTGGAGCAAACGCGCAAAATTCTATACAAGCTACAAGTTACAAGAATTCAAGCAATCAAGCATTCAAGTTCAAGAATGCATCAAGATCAAGATCGTCAAATTCAAGATCAAGCCCAAAAGCTTTGAATTCAAGTACAAGTTAAGATCAAGTTCAAGAACAAGTTTATATCAAGTTCAAGTTCATATCAAGTTGATCAAATTAGTAAATCAAGATCAAGACCACCGAATTTAAGAACAAGTCCAAAAGCCCTTGATTCTGGTACAAGTCAAGATTAAAATTCATCAAGTTTCATAAGACTCAAGATTAAGTTAAAGAACCCTTCAAGATTAAGTTAAAGAACCCTTGAATTAGTATTTGAAAAGGTGAATTAGAAGATTCATAGAGATTATACAACTCACACCTTGAAATAAAATATTATAATTGTTGCAATATTTTTTGTTCCTTGATTATTATCTTTTGATGCGAATTGTATTGTCTTACAAATTCTGCCACGTCCAATGGAAAAATCCCTACCTCTCATCTTAATTTTTCAAGCATAAAAGAATATTGAGATGGCATCCAAGAAGACCTCCCAATCCATTTTATCTAAGATTTCTAACTCTAAGTTCTATGATGAAGTAGAGGGAATCCTTGGTGTTACTTTTAAAAGTGTTGAAGTTGTTACAAGGAGCAAAGTCATCATGCTGGGATAGCAAACACTGCGAAACCAACTCCTAATTTTAGATCTTCAACCTCAAAAGGAGCAAGGTCCTTTACAAATACTTCAAAAGAAGGAAGTAGTGTTGTTGAGAAAATCAAGAAGTATTTAGCTCTACTTGAGGTCTCTGTTCCAAGAACTCTATTGAAAAAAGAAACACCATGACTCAACTATGAGTCTTCTCCATATGCATCGGGCAACATGAACCCTTTAAAAATCAACATTCATGATGATCGATGCTACTCTTCAATACCTTCAACTATCATGCAAGTAATAGCAACTAATGCTTTATCTATAGAGGAATAACTTGCAAATCTATCAAAAAATGATTGAAGGATTGACCAGGCATTTGCAACATCACTATTCTCATATCGATAAGTTGATAGATAGGGTACATGACTTACTAGATGGGGAATCTGGCCATGCACCTAGGAAAGGTATTGAAATTCAAGAGACTGAAAATCCTATAAAGCAAATACTGCCTATCAAGGAGATGTCAGTTTCTGCTGAAGGGATGATCCCACTTGATCAATTAAATGAGTTTATTGAAGAGACCATCAAAGACAAGTATGAATTCTCAACCAAGTCTTCTTATATGTATGCCAAGCCTTACATTGCAAGGATTGCTAGCCTTCAAATGCCTACTGGGTATCAACCTCCTAAATTTCAGTAGTTCGAGGGAAAAGGAAATTCAAAGCAACATGTTGCGCACTTTCGGAGACATGTAAGGACGTTGGGACCTATGGAGACTATCTCATCAACCAGTTCACCATCTCCTTAAAAGAAAATGCCTTTGACTAGAAGACAAGTCTAAATTGCATTCTTACTTTAGACTCTTGACTTGTTGATTACCTTTTCTACTTTTTGAGTTGAATTATTTGAGTTGATGTTATTCTTCCTTTACATGTTTCTTTCTGCCATTTTACAAACTAGTATATTCAACGTACTGGCATCCATTTAGGCTTGAATATTTTCATAATGCAGAGACAGGTACTAGTGGTCATCAATAGGCACCTCGATAGATAAAGGCTTCACAGACTAGACTGTCGAGTTATGATTGAATGTTATTTTTATCTAGTTTCTTTCACACTGGTCTTACTTAGTTGATGAATAGATTTTTTTGGCCTTCGATTATCGATTTATCACTACTTTTCATTTAAGTATTTCTATTCATTGATATCTTTTGCTATTATAATATGATTAAATGAATGTGATGATATAGAGTGGTTCGCTTGGGGCTAGTAATAGTCTCTGAGTATCGGTCCCGCCAAGGGTACCTTCCCAGGGTGTGACCAATGCTAACCCCATCAGTGAAAGGGAAAGAAAAGTTGGTTCCAATGGAAAAGGAAAGACTTAAGTCTTATGCCTACAAGAAGTTCACAAAGAAAAATCCTAAGTGATGAAATGTAGGCAAACAAATCTACAACAATGGCAAATAGAAGGGAAAGAAAGAGGGTTGTATGTGAAGATCAAGTCAGTGAGACAAATGTGGTTGATGTCTCTTTGGAAAAGGAGCATATTGATGACGAGTAAAAAGTTGCAATAGTCCAAAAGGGAAAGAAACATGTAATTTTAAAGAAATAATTTTTGTGTAAACCAAAATCCAGATCCAGACAAAGAAAAGTTGTATAAGATAATCCGGAAGTTCTGAAAGAGAAGAAAAGAGAAAAGAGAAGTGATGATCCTGAGTTTATACAATAGGAAGAATCAAGTGAGGGTCCTGGTCCCATGAAAGAACTCTCCAGGGAAGATATATTAAGAATTCTAAAATCTCAAAAGGTGTTGAGTGATCGTGTCTTTGATTCAGAGTTTGCTTGTAGATCAGGGATGAGTAACCCAGTAGATGCTGTTGAAATGAAAGCAAGATCTCACTTATTTGAGTGGCTTATTCCTGCACTGTATGAGAAGGAAGTCAGGGAGTTTTACTATAATTTGAGGCTAAATAATGATGGAAGTTTAAATTTGGTTGTAAAGGCACAAAGGATTCATCTTGATGTGAACATTTTTGATACTATTTTAAATGTGTATACAAAATGGAATCAATTATGTCACAAAGGCATCACCTTATTAAGACTTTATCACAAAAATTGTGAAGGTTGGCAAACTCAACAGAATTTGGGTGTCTAAAAGGTTCATGAAGGGCACCTTTCATCTTTACTTTGAGTTCATAAACAAAGTATTGTTGCCCAGGTCTGAAAAACGCACAGTGGTTATTGGTTCTGATCTGTTTCTAATGGAGTCTCTGAGAAGAATGGAAGATAAAATATCAGGAAGATATTGACTTCCAAGGATGGCAAACATGGTTAACTTATGGTTATCTGCTGAATGAGGTGTTTTCATTCAATGATGTTAAATTGGGTACTAGAGTCAAAGGCACAATCAAGCAAGCTATGTCCCTTCACACTCTAGTTGAGTGTGAATATGTTGAATGTAGAAACGGAAAGAAAGGAGTAGTTAAAGCATCAAATGAAAGACATGTCATTGTTGTTGGTGAAGAGGACACATAGATTTCTCATTTAAGAGCCCAATTAGATAACTCTTTGAAGGAATTATCTGCCTTATGGGCTCAAAAAGCACAACTCACAACAAAGGTTAATGAGCTCAAGGACAGGATACTGAAGAGTTATTAAGAAGCAAATGCCAGCCTATCCCTTTTTTTGAGAGTCTTTAATACATATCTCTCTTCTCCTAAATCTCCTCCTAAACATCCCCTTATTGGCAGTCTTTTATTGATTTTTATGCTTTTTCAGTGTCAATGGTTCTTATGCTTTGTTTTATTGAATGAATGGTATGATCACGTATCTTAGTTCCTTATTGAATTCTCTTCTCATTGTGTGTTGTTGTTTGTTTTTACCTACGAGTTTATCCTACCATGTGTGGCACTTAATTTGGATTATCGTTCTCCTTTTTTATGATATCAAAAGGGGGAATATATTGCGGAGAAGTGTAAGTATATGAGTATGGAAAGAATGATCAAAAAAAGGAAGCTTATCAAGAAGAATTATCGAAAGTGGGAAGTTGGTTTGTGAGGGGGATGTAAAGAAAATTGTTGTGATTAGGTTTGAATCACCTTTCGTCATAATTCTTTTCATCATAAAAAAGGAGAAAATTGTTAATATGAAGTTTTGATGATTCGACAAACTCTGGAATGAAATTTGATCGCTTTCTAAGAGTTGGCAGGTGTACTTAGTTAGTATAACTGAAAGTGATATTTGATATAGTACACTACCATTAACAAACTTCTGTTAGTTCTCTAGTATTGCCATGTGGCAGGTTCTTCTGGCTAATAGAATTACTCCAAGTAAAGGTAGTCCAAAAAGGTAGTTGTCTAATATCATGTGCACACATGATATTGGAAATTGGTATTGGATATACCATCTCTTCGAAAGTGAAAACGCTATATAACATTCATCAAAAAATACAACCGAAGAACAACAATCATGCTCAAGCTTTTAAGAATTTTTTTTCGTTGTGATTACTTTATTTTTCTCTGTGCATTTTCTTGTAAATCAGTTCATGATCCTATAAAGGAACTTGGTACTTTGGTTTTGAGTAGGACCGTCTCAACATGTTTGGCGGCCTAAAGCCAAACTTCATAGAGAGGCCCCATATATAAATTGAATGTGGTCCGAAAGTAGGATATACACAGATATTATGAAGTTAAAATATAAACAATACAAATTTTCAATGAAAAACATATAACATAATTAGAATAATAAAACCTAACTAAAAAGTTTGAAAAGTATATTTTATGATATTGAAATAATGCTGTGTTGAATAAGTTAGTATAACAATATTAAAGTAGTGTTGATTAATTTTACAGATTGAAATTTGAAGAAAATACAACAAACTAAATTTGATCTTTTTATAAACACATAACAATAGATTTTCTATAATGTTGAAAGTTTGACCGTTTCAAAGACTCAATAATATTCAATAATGAGATTAAAAAAAGTGAAAGAAATTTTTTTTTTAAAAAAAGGAAAAATAAACAGTTTTTAATATTTTTGTTAATAAAATATGAATTATTATTTTTCTTAAAATGTATACATATGTTCCTTTCCTTTAAAAAAGTAAATATAAGAATAATAATATTGATTTATGATAACCGTCATAGTATAAATGAGGCAACCAAATAGATAGTTACATAAAAAATGATGTTGCAATTAACTAAACACTATTTCATTTCTCAATTAATTATTAAAACGATCTTTATAATATATTTTCTATTCAATTTTTTAAAAATTACCAATACATGAAATTCTTATACATATACACACACACACACACACACACATCTTTGGGAGAAATTGGGAGCCCAAAAAAAATTGGGACCCCAAGTGATTGCTTTGGTGGCCTTATGGACGAGATGGCCCTAGTTTTGAGTTGTTTTCTCTTGTTCGTGATCCATATCTAGAGTTAGCTAGGATGGGTGACTAAAGTCTAAGTTGATTTGAGTAGATTAGTTTAGTGGACAGCTGAGTAGTTGCTTAATTAAAGAGGGTTTTCATTATATTTGCAAGGAGGAAAGGATTAAGAGGTTAGTCTCAAAATTGCAAGAGGTTGTAATCATCTTCGCTCCTTGAAGATTAGTGAAACTGTACTTAAATCCTGTGTGATAGGTCATGGTTGTTTCTCCCCTACATAAGGAGCTTTTTCACATAAAATATTGGTGGTGGTGTCTTATTATCTCTCTTAGTTTCTGTAATAAGGGACCTGATCCCATACTGTAGTAGATGTGTGCAAGCCATCAGTTTCTAATTAAAGTACAACTATTGATAAAGTCTATCTATTATTTAGTACGAAATTGTGAAATCACAATACGTGGACAAATAGTATCTAAAGATCCCTTAGTAATGTAGTGTTCATGCATTATTATTCAATACATAGCAACTTTTGTAGTATACATTAGCAATATGTGGACAATAATATCTAGCTAACTTGCGGTAGACTCTTCACTTTTGATGCCGTATTTATCTTAGATTTTTTAAAAATACACTATTTTTTAAGAATTTGACATGCATCCATTAATATTTTTGAAGACTTCGAACAACATAGGTATCTAGAGACAAAAAATGTATTTGAATAGGCACAATCTCTTACTACGATGCGTTTATTATTCATCACATCATAATCCCAATGTTATTATTTAGGTGTGTCATTTGTCGCCCAAATGACCATTTATGCAACAACAGAACCTAAAGCATATTCAACTGTACTTGTCCAAAACCAGTTCTAACCAAATTGCCCTTTCTCTATGTAAGTTCATATTGGTTTAACAAGCCTATAACTTGACCTTCTAGAAATGATAAAAGTAACACAAAGATATACTACATTATAAGTGAAACATCCGGAGCAAAAAACTAATAAACCAAATTAATAATTAAGGGGTCATTTGGTAGCCGATTAGAGTTATGTAACCATTAGTAATATAGTGAATAGCTATGAGTGAATCTATATATTATATTAGTTTATACATGGAGTAGTTATGAAGGAATTAGTCATATATGCATTAGTTATTGCACTCTCTATCCTCCATAAAATAATACATAAATTTTCTCATAATTAACTTATACATATGCCAATTCTTAAATTATCAACCAAGTGTGATGTTAATTGTATACATGGATAACTTATTTCTTATTCAACTACCAGACAATCATAAAAGTTGAACGACCATAAATGTAAATATACCTTCTTCTGAATGCTACTGCTAATCTATATAAATATAATGTCATTGATGATTGGGATATAATAATATTTATACTACCATTATAATAAAATAAACAAAAAGTTAACGTATCATCTCTGTTTGTCTAATGTATTGAGGGAATCTATTGTTTTCTTGTGGCATCTTCTTTATCAAAATATTCCTCTTACCTTACGCTAAATGATTCCTTTTCCCTCAATGAAAAATGATTACAAATTACACAAAAATAAAAAAGGTTTTTCCTTGTGTGCCTATAAATTAACACACACAAGTTAAGAGGGTAAATAATCTTATTAACAGAAATGGCAATTATTTTCTTGTTCATCTGTTTAATATGCGGTCTAATATTTCAAATCTTGATCAAGAAGTTCAACAATAAAATCGATCTTCCTCCAAGTCCACCAACATTACCATTCATTGGTCATCTACATCTTCTTGGTTCTTTATGGCACCAATCATTCCAGAAATTAGCATCGCGCTATGGTCCATTCATGTTGATTCGTGCAGGTGCATCGACTTCATATGTTGTATCAAATGGCGCTATAGCCAAAGAAGTCTTTAAAACCAATGACATCAATTTTGCTACTAGGCCAGAATTTGGCTCTTCAGCCTACCAAATTTACCATGACACAATGTTCTCTATTTTGGACTATAACAAACTTTGGATTTTCTTGAAGAAAATATGCATGACGGAGATTCTATCTCCTCAACAAATTAGTAAATTTGCTGATGTTAGGAAGGAGGAGATGATGAAATTGTTGGAATTTTTTGTTAAGTGTTCGGAAAAAGGGGATGCTTGTGATGTTGGAATTCAGCTTATGGCGATGACGAATAATCTTATTTGTAGGCTGAGTATGAGTACAAGAACGTCAACTAATGTTAATGAGAGTGCAGAGATAAGAGAAATTGCAAAAGGGATAGTACTACTGGCAGGGCAGTTGGGATTAGGTGAAATGTTTGGTCCTTTGAAGAAATATGATCTGCTTGGTGCTGGAAAAAAAGCCAAAGCATTGTTACTAAAATTTGATAAGTTTATGGATGGAATCATAAAGAAACACGAAGATGAAAGGCGTGATGGAAGAAAAGATAGGAAGGATGTGATGGATATTCTTCTGGAAATTGCAGATGATGAAAATGCCGAGATAAAGCTCACCAGAAATTGCATCAAGGGTCTTTTTTTGGTACTAACATTCATCTCTCCTTTTATATTAGTCATACATAATACACAAATATGTCATTTAACTTCGACTTTAAGTGTGAACAGTTAAGGATAATGTTTTGCTTTCCTCTTTTAACTAGGATCTTTTTGTGGGAGGAACTGATACAACAAGTGTTGGTTTACAATGGGGACTAGCAGAGCTATTGAACCATCCAAAAGCATTAAAAAAGCTCCAAGAAGAGATTGACAGAGTAGTAGGCTCTGACAGGCTTATTGATGATTCTGATATCCCAAATCTTCCTTATCTCCAAGCTGTTATCAAAGAAACACTAAGAGTACATCCCCCGTTGCCCTTAGTGTTCCGAAAATGCAGAGAAGATTCTGTAGTCAATGGTTACAAAATTCCTAAAAATTCTAGGCTTGTACTGAACATTTATGCGATTAATAGGGACCCGAATGAATGGACAGATGCAGATGAATTTATACCAGAGAGGTACCTTGGCGTGGAGAGTCGGCTCGCGATCGAGCCTGATGAAATGGAGGCTATGAAAGAACAGAAGTTCTGTTATGTGCCATTTGGAGGAGGAAGAAGAGGATGTCCTGGTGCTGGGCTTGCAGCAGCGGTGTTGCATAGGACACTTGGTGTGTTGATACAATGTTTTGATTGGAAAATTAAAGGTGACAGAAAGCTTAATATGGAACAAGGAGCTGGACTCTCTTCTGCAATGGTTCATCCTTTGATTTGTTATCCTGTTATGCGTGTTAATCCTTTAGAAATTGCCAACTAATTGCTCTAATTTACTTAATGTTTCTTGTGAAATAAGAATTATGGTGTTACATATATTTTGAATTTCAAGATTCAAACCAATCATTTGAAATTGAACTATTTGACTTTTGAAATTCAAACTATATCACATAAAGAGAAATAGATCATAATGAAAATGTAACATGATAACTTTAGAGTTTAGGGTGTGAAATAACACGATTCCCATGCCAGCACATCCAAGAAGAAGTAATTTCTCAGTATCAATGTCTTTATTAATGAGATTATTTATAGCCACATAAACATTTACCATCTTGTTTTAGATTAAAATTTTTAAAAGTCTTTCTTTATTCTCTCTCTGTGTGTTTGACGGAGAGACTAATTGAGCTAAAATTGTTTGGGATGAGTTACCTAATTTTTCTATTGGTCATGATATTTATTTTAGTAGGTTTTATTTATATATCTATATCGATATTTATCTACTTATCTATCTTCTCTAGTATTACTTCAGCCTGAATGATAATGTTGAAAGATAAAAATATCCTCCTAATATAATCGACTTATATACAGTGGCGAAAGCAAGATCTTTTTTAGGTTGTGTCACTATTTAAAGGACAACTATAGTCAAGAGAAAAATTAATGAAACTTTTTCTTTTGGCCTCAAAAAGTTTGAAGTCCCTTAGTAGTGAACTTTATGAAAAACATTTATGTAAATAATATAAAATTTTAAAAAATTTTGTCTACTCGAATAGGTAATCTTTCTCCGGGATCAACCAATAAGGAATTTAGATCAATTTCTTCATTTTGTCGATATTTTTTTGACTCATTACCTCGTTCTTATAAGTCAGTTGAAGCAGAAGTTTGAGTTGTTAAACTTGCTTTGTATGTTTGAAATATTTTTTAGAAAAATATTGCTCCGTTAAATTTATACTAGATCATATAATCTGCATAATTAGTAATTTAGGATCAAATAATAGAGAATTGTGGATAATATAATAAATAATCCATAGTCGATTGGTCATATGCAAATCCAAA
>JAOTQJ010000002.1:4749583-4760132 GCA_025642045.1 Solanum sejunctum | reverse complement strand
TTTCTTCAATTTCAACACTTTATCTTCATGTCCTTTGACAAGAAATCTAGGGGGTTGTTCGACATAAATTTCTTCATCAAGAAACCCATTCAAGAATGCCAATTTGATATCCATTTGATAAAGTTGCCAATGATTTTGAGCAGCAACATAAATGATTAATCAAATGGTTTCTATACGAACTACCAGAGTGAAAAATTCATCATAGTCAATACCTAGTTTTTGCTTGTAACCTTTGGCAACAAGTCTTGCCTTGTATCTTGTCACCTCTCCTTTCTCGTTCTTCTTCAGCTTGTAGACCCATTTAAGGCCAACAACTTTCTTATCTTTTGGAAGAGTAGAAAGCTCCCATGTTTGATTCTTTTTAATAGCGTCAATTTCTTCATTCATGGCTTTTCTCTACTTTTCTTCTTTCGATGCTTCTACAAACGTAAGTGGTTCACAATCTGCAAGGAGACACACAAGATGCAGCTCCTCGGTGGCTTTATAAATTTTGGACAATCTCCTCGTTCTTGGAGTTTGCGGTTCATTGACTTCACATGAAGATGAACTTGGAGATAAAATTAGAGGAGAAGATGTCGACATTACTTGATCGACGTCACCACAAACATTTTCTTCTTCCTTTGAACATCTTGCTACATGCCATCTTCATCGAATTTCACATCTCTACTAATATGCACTTTCCAAGTGTCAGGATCAAAGAATCGATAAGCTTTCGATGAAGTGTCATACCCGATAAAGATGAGCCTTTTGCTCTTGTCTTCCAACTTCGAATGATTTTGATCTGGGACATGAGAATAAGCAACAGACCTAAATACTCTCAAGTGTGCAATGCTTTGGTCTTCTTCCAGTCCATGCTTCATGAGGAGTTACATCATAAAGTCCATAAGCGGGGCATCGATTTTGAAGATAGACGGCACATGCGACAGCTTTAACCTATAGCTCCTTGGGCAAGTTTTTGCTTTTCAACATGCTTTGAACCATGTCGAGAATGGTTCTATTTTTCCGTTCAGCAATGCTATTTTGTTGAGGTGAATACCGTGCTGTCAAGAATTTTTGAATTCTGTGACTCTCACAGAATCTGTTGAATTCTGTTGATGTGAATTCTCCACCACGATGGCTTCGCAATGCCTTGATGTAAAAACCACTCTCCTTTTCAATAAGTAGTTTGAATTGCTTGAATTTCTCAAACACTTCTGATTTTTCCTTCAAAAAATACACCCAAGTGTGTCGAGTAAAATCATTAATAAATGTAACAAAGTATCGACGATTACTATATGACTGAGGTGTGAATAGCCCACATACATCGAAATGAATCAACTCTAGTAGCTTCTTTGCTTGATACGTTGTTTCCTTGGGAAAACTACTTCTAGGATGCTTGCCAATGACACATCCTTCGCATAATCGATCAAAGTGATCGATATGTGGTAATCCATGAACCATCTTCTTACGAGAGAGCAAATTGAGTCCGACGAAGTTAAGATGGCCGAACCTCAAATGCCAGAGCCATGAAGGATCATTGACACACGCCTTGAGACATCGAGACATCTCATTCTTTATGTTGAGCATAAACAATCGATTCTTTGACATGTTTACATTTGCAATCACTCTACGATTTTGATCTCTTAGTACAAGACTGAGATCCTCCATATGGACAGAACATCCTTTCTACAGAAGTTATCCTAAACTCAAAATATTATTTGTCATTTTCGAAATATAATACACATTAGTAATAAACTAACGTGTACCATTTTTCAATCGAATCGGAATCGTACCTTTGCCTTCAACAAGTATCTTGGAGTTATCACCAAATGAGACTTTGCCTTTGATAGTCTTATCCAATTCAATGAATATTTCTTTTCTCCCCCACATGTGATTACTTGCGTCGGTGTCCAAGTACCACAATTCATTATTTTCTCCACCATCCTCTTTAAAGGCCAATAGAAGAGTTTGGTCGATATCACTCACCAAATTTGACTTCTCTTCAACATGTTTGCTTTCTTTATACCAACAATCAGAAGCATAATGCCCAAGTTTATGGCAATTATAACACTGAACTTTAGATTTGTCATACTGTGGACTTGGCGAATTTCTTCCTTGACTACGAACACTTCTTTGATTCTGGGATTGATCATCATTTTGATGATAGTTTCCTCTGCTTCGTCCACGTCCTCTTCTTTGAAATCGACCTCGGCCTCGACCTCGATCATGAGTCGATGCTCGATTTTGCACATGGTCTCTCTTTTGCTCCTTCTCATCTTGAATGGTCAACTTTGCTTGAAGTGTTTGCTCCAGCGTCTTCTCCTCCTTCCTCTTCTTATGGTGTTCATGTGCCAACGGGAACTAGCAAGCTCGTCGATGGTGAGCAATGCTAGATCCTTCGATTCTTCTATTACACATACAACATTCTCAAAATTATCAGTTAATGACCTCAGAATCTTCTCCATAACTCGTGCATCAGACAACTTTTGTCCATCTCGATTTAATTGATTCACCACGGTTTGAACACGCGTGATGTATTCGTATACTCCTTCGGACTCCATCTTCATGCCTTCCAACTCACCACGAAGAGTTTGGAGATGAACTTGTTTAACTCTATCAACTCCTTTGTATGCAGTCTCCAAGATGTCTCATGCTTCTTTTGAAGTTTCCATACCGATAATCTTCTCAAAGCCAAACTCATCAATAGCTCGGAGCAACATGTACAAAGTTGTCTTATATTTTGATCGCGTCTCTTTCAACGCATTAGTTTGAGCCGCTGAGTATCCTGTGGTAGTTTTTGGTTCTACGAAACCTTCTTGAACTACTTCCCACCAATCCATTGAGCCGAGAAGATCTTTCATTTGGATGCTCCAATTATCGTAATTCATCTTCATCAATCGGGGCAGCGGCATATTATTGGTTACACTCTCCATAGGCTCTGATGCCAAATGTTAAGTGCGCAGCGGAATACACTCACACAATTATCTCACACAAGAAGGAGAGGAAAAGAAATTTTGAACTTAACACTTTATTTTCTTTTCTTGCTTGAAAAAAACAATTACAAGATGCACCTATTTATAGGCTAAAAAAAAATTTTCACTTCCAAAGAGATAAACATAAAACTTGAATAGTCATAAAACAAAGAGACACTTGATTAGATACATGTATATTGGACTGGGTTCATCCTCCTTTCTTTAATTTTTTTGAGTCTTTCAATCTTCTTCAATGAATTTGATTTAATTTTCAACAAAAATTACTCGGTATCTATGCTGATGGAATATAGCAGGTAGAGAGTGGAATAGTCATGGTATTAACAAACTAGACCTAAAACTAATTATTTTTTCAAAAATTGAACTATTGAGAAATCAGTCCTAGCTAAGTTGAATCTATAGCTTGAGCAAAAAAGTTTTTTTTTTGATATACTGAGAGAAGCTCAAACCTAACCTGAGTTGAATATGCCACTTGAGCAACAAAGAAAAAAATCAATAAACAACATTGAACTATTGAGAAAAGATTAAATCTAATTTGAGTTAGTCTATCTATTGAGCAAAAAAGAAAAATCAACAACAATAAAATCTATTGAGAGAAGCTTAAACCTAACCTAAGTTGTACTTAAGCAACAAAGGAAAAAATTAATAAAAAAATAATTGACCTATTGAGAAAAGATCCAATCCAACCTGAGTTGAATCTGTTGCTTGAGCAGAAAAGGAAAATCAATAAATACAAATGATCTATGAGAGAAGCTCAAATCTAACTTGAGTTAATTCTGCCACTTGAGAAGTGAAGGAAAAATCCATTAAAATGATTTATTGAGAAAAGCTCAAATCAAACCTAAGTTGAATATGTCATTTGAGCAACAAAGAAAAAAATCAATAAAAAATTATTCTATTAAGAAATGATTAAACCTAACCTGAGTTGAATTTGTCACTTAAGCAGAAAAGGAAAATCAAGAAATAAAAATGATTGATGAGAGAAGTTCAAATCAAACTTGAGCTAAATCTGTCGCTTGAACGGCAAAAGAAAAATTAATTAAAAATGATTAATTGAGAAAAGCTCATACCAAACTAGAGTAGAATCTATCACTTGAGCAACAAAGAAAAAATCAATTACAGAATTGATCTGTTAAGACAAGCAAGAACCTTGACATCTAGAGTAGTTGATCTTGGAAAACCATCGGTCTTCAGCGGGGAGTGGAAAGATTAGGAAAGAAATGGAAGGCCGGGGTTCTAGATTGCCCTATATTTTAGGGTTGTTGTTGGATACCCGAATTGGGCCTCCTGGTCTATTTATAATGGACCTTTTTGACATAATAAAATAGGCTTGGTAGCCCACTATAATTTTAAAAAAAATCTATTAAGAAAGCTTAGGAATAACCTATATTTAATTTTTCACTTGAGCAATAAAGAAAAAACAATATTAAATAGCAAGTCTGAAAGGGAAATGTGTATGTAAAAAAAGAGCAGCAAATAGAGAGAGAGGCGAACAATTCTTACCAATTGAAGGAAGTTCTTGTTTACGAAAAGCCTTTTTTAAAAAATTAAATTTATACCGCTAGACAAAGTATACCTAGTGGCTTTTTATTAATAATACTATTAAAAAATCCTCAAGAAAAATAAGTATAGCAAAGGAGGATAGGCCTTACCTTATCAATTCTAATGAAGTAAGATACCTCTACTGATTAACATGCATGAAGAAAAAAAGAGCTAGAGAGAACTAAGTATGCTATAATCATCACAGAATTTATAATACACTCTATGATGATATTACAAATGAGAATGCTTAAGTAGTGTAAAATTATAAAAGCCATTATGAAATTTGAGTAATCAAACTCAAATTTTGTCTTATAAAAGTATAAACTAGAAAAGATAGATTGCCCTTCTAAAGTAATCTAAAATATTCTAATCTTATCTTCTCTTCACTTCTGTCTAGCAGTACTTGATAGTTCATCAATTCTTCTTGGATTTATTAAACCTTGTTGAAGTTGTTGACACTGTCATATGATTTTGTTCTGCCAACTGCATCTGCAGATGCCTTGGAACAAACTCTTCTGTCATCTTTCCATCCCAATTATTTTTTCTTTCATGCTTCTTGTTGTTATTGTGAAGTTGCCTAGGAGAAATATCTGCCTCCCTAGTTGCATTTGCAAAATAACAATTTAACATATCCTCTTCCTCACCTTCATCAAAGGTATCCTCATCTTGTAGGTTAGCAAATCTATTTGTGAAGAAAGAACTACTACCACCATCTTGTAGTTGCTTGTTTGTATTTATAAGTGTAAGTGAAGTCAACTCTTTAATACTAGAAGTCACCAATGTATCAACAAGCTCTTTGTCACCAAATTTTTGAACATTAATACCTGGTAAAATGAATAGTCCCACCTCTAATGAAGATGAATCACTGCGAATGCTGCTTTCCTTAGGTACAAAAATTGGTGCTTCCGGGCTCAATTTTCTCAGAATTGTGACATGTTCATCATGTTCCTCCACCTGGTCAGTCCATTGACTCTCACTTGTAACAACTTTTTGCTGACCTTGTGAAAGGATTGATGACCTTTATAACATTACTAGAGTGAAACGACCCGAATAGAGAGAGGAGAGGTGTGTGTGTGCATGCGCAAGTGTATCAGATTCTAGAAGACAAAGAATAAATGTAATCTGATTCTATATGAGATAAAACAAGTGTATTTTCATTCTATATATGAGAAATAACGAGTGTCTATAGACTTTAGTTACTTACCTTTGGCACTTTCTAAGATGCATCTAGTTCTTTTTTTATTTAAAATTTTCACTTGATCAAATCTAAATAAACAACTTCAGCATATATAGATCATCATCGAAAACAAGAATGGATGGTTAAATGAAAATGATCAATTTCAAAATAATAATGTTGCTCTAAGATATATTTACTCCAACGAAGAATTGAAACTCTAAGGCTGGGGAGAAAAAAAAAGGGAAGATGCAATTTTTTTATAATAACATAAGAAAAAATGCATCTATATACAAATTTGAGAAACAAAGTCTTGTGACTAGCTTGCTTATTTATAAATTTGAAGTTATATTTTTCCTTTCAGATATTCAATTACTCATCATTATACACATTTAAATAGAGTATTGTACACTCAGATTAGGAAGTATAAATTAATTCACGTGCGACGCACATATCTAAAAACTAGTCTATTAAGAAAAGCTCAGGCTGGCCTAACCTGAGTTGAATTTATCACTTGAGAAACAAAGGAAAAACTCAATAAAAAAAATTGATCTATACAGAAAAGATAAAAGATTAAATCTAACCTGAGTTGAATCTATCACTTCAACAGAAAAGAAAGAAATTGTTTTCCCTAAATGATTGGCCATATCAATGGTGTATGATTGCAGAGTTTCCACTGCGCTCACACTTTTCAAATGATTCTGATGTATATATGCTTGACGATGATTGCATTGGACTGTCTTTTGGAATGGTAATTTTGCCATTGAACATATTGTTTTGTGTTGCACCATTTGAAAAAAATGTATTTTTCTACTAAAAGATTGTCTTCTAATATTTGTAATGCAAGTAAATAGATTCAATCAAACTCCTTCTGAGAAGGTGAGGGAAAAAACAAAAAGCATCATGTCGTGAAATGATCGACAGTCATGAAAGAGATAATAGTTTGTGGTACGGTAGTTAGAAATCTGAAAATAAAAAAACTAATTATAAAAATGTGTCCGAGGGTTTTAAGATGGAAATGAACAGTAGAAGAAAGTTGTGATAGTAAAAATATGGGATGGAATCTCCCTATTAGGCATAAGCTAGTGAAGGCTCCTTTGGGAGGAGCTTTATGGAAGTAAATTAAAAGTTCCTGGGATGAATTTAATTCACATTCAAGCCTAATAGTTGGAAATAGAAGAAAGATCAGATGATTAAGTATTTTTTTCAGTTTGTCATTCATGATGATAATTAGTTTAGATTTTTTTCTAACCAGTTATGGAGTGATTTTGGAGAGTGATTTCAAGGGCTTCTCAAGCTTCTAAAAAGGACCCCCGTTCTGCAGCTGTTTTTGTCAATTCCAGTGACTTTTTCGGCCACATTTTTGTTATCACAGGTGAAATTATCGTCATTTTACTCATTGCTTACATTTTCACCCATTTTCTTTCAAGAAGCTTGAGAAGCCCTCCAAATCACTCCATAACTGGATAGGAGATAAATTTTAGTAGTTTAGAAGCATTATAAATACCTTTTTGCTATTGCAAGAGCTCGATTTAAGCTGATATTGTTCATTCGCATTTTTGTTTAGATTTCATACCAGTCATCAACTGTTAAAGATGATATCTAGCTCTAGTATCGATCATTGTAGTCTAATGGCAGTAGCTGAATATTTTATTGGTGGTGTTGAATATATGGGAGTATGGAAGGAGACTTCCAAAAGCTGGAATTGGAAATCTTTGAATAAGATGACAGTGCCCATTGTTTTGTGTCGCGTGCTTCATACAATGATATGATTGCAAGTGTAATTGAGGCCAGTGAGTTAGCCTACGAGCCAAGCAACTTGGTGATTAGCTATCAAATGAATGGGAGGGGAAAAGTAAATCCACATGCATAAAGAACGATAGGCATGTGGGCTTGTATATGTTGGATATTGCTGCTGATGGCTTTAGGCTTATATTGAGGATAAATGCCTCAATTCTCTAAAATAAATATATTTTTAAGATAATAAACATTTTATACTTTTCAAAATACTTATCTAAGTTCAATTATCCATCAAGATCAAGTAGGGACGACCAAAAGATCAGCCCACACTACTAAAAATAGCCTGGCCGTTGGTGGTAGTGGCTGAAAAATGTGTGGTGGTTGATAATGTTGGTGGAATTGCTAGTTGTGATGGCAAAATTGGTTAGTAGCAGAGATTGATCGCAATGGTAGTAGTGGTTGAAAGTGGTGGTGGCGACGCTGGTGATGGCAGCAATGTTATATCCATGATAATGATGAAAATGATAGCTATGGCAGCGGCTGATAATAGTGGAATTGGTAGTGATTGGTTGCTAGTGGTTGTTGTGATAACATAAGTGATAGGTGGTTGACGATGACTCTGATGGTACTGATTGTGATGATATAGGTAGTTAAATATGGTGATTGAGGATAGGCTATAGTTGTGAATATTATCCACAAAACTTACTTATATTAAAACTTTATTCAATATATCTTAATAACCAAAACCTTTTCAGACAGATTAAGTGCTTAAACCTTAATGACAACAAATGCACGTAATGACCTAAGGTCTGAACCTTCATTAAGTACATTCGAATAAGGCATAATTCATCCTTTACTGGTGGCATAGGGAGCATTAAAATTGAATATGACTGAATTAACATTCAAACTGCTAGAAGAATAACGTTATGTCGATAAATAAATAAGCAACATTTTATATGTCTCTGTGTGCTTAAATTGACTCTTTTAGGTCACAAATTGTATGCCAAGAACTAATGGATGGGCTAAAAAAGACAGAAATGGAGAGGTATCAAGTTTTATTGGACATCTGATAAGTAAAATAGTATCAAATAACCTTACTTCCATCCTCTAAGGAATACAAATTAGAAAGTCAATCAGACTTTGTAAAAATTGCCACTTATTGTAAGATGCATTCTAAAAAAAAAAAACTGCTCATAGTGTATTGCATATTAGGGGGAAATGCAACAATGAAGCAGCGAATGCAACTAGATGATAGGTATATAAAATTCCACAACACAATATTTGATAGGAAACTATAGAACACGGGTTGAAAGCATATATTGTTTGCCAATAATAAAGCAGAGAAAGGTACTAATAGCTCTAACAAGGCTATTACTATGCAAGTACAACAATTATATACTGATAAGTCTTTCAAACCAAGATGCGAGAATACGCACTGCTTATTTCCTTAGGAGAGTGCCAAGCTACTCGCTTCGGATGTAACCTAGCGCAATCACAGCCTTCTCCGAGTCCCACTTTACCTTTCCCCGTCCAGAATTGGGAAGGTGTGACATCCATATAAGTTGGATGTCTTTGAGTGTCATGTCTCCATTCAGCTTTTCATCGCATCACACAACATCCACCTGCATAAAATATTATAAAAATTCAGTTGACAAAGCAATACTGTGGCAATATTTTCAGCATATCTTTCAGTATATAGTTCTCTGTTTGTAAAACCATTACCTCAGTATGATCATTCATATTTAGCTTCTATGCAATATACTTTTGGATCACAGACACAGTGATCCCACTATCCCTGCAAATAATGCAAATTCAGTCATTTTATTGTACTTGGTGATCGATGAACACGAGATTTAAAAATATAAAGGGACAAATCACTATTGATGACAAAAACTGAATGTCCGATGCTATCTCATAAAATGTAATCAATAGCTTGACCCCTGTAGCAAGTATCTAATCAAGAATTCAATTTACTCTATATTTCAGTTTGTGCTACAATAATAGTTGCATAGGCAAGTGCGTGGAAAATCTTACTTGAGATCGATATGGGGCTTGTTAAAGGAGGCAATCTTGGTCCCTTCCTGCCAAGAGTAAAAGAACAAAGTCATGATAGATGTGAAATAAGAAGCTTCACAGCAATGTGGCTGGTATGGTACTTACTTGTCTCCCTGTCGCACAGTTTAAACCAGAAAGAGCAAAGTTTGTTCTGTTTTTCTTTTAAAACTTGCTTTTCAGATGTTGAAGACTCTCTGTCTTCGGCATCTTCATTCCTATGAATGTCATTTTTCTCCTCAGACTTACTAGTTTCACCTGGTGTAAACTTTCCTGTTTCAGCATTTGTGGTTGGTACGCTGCAATCAACCTGAGGAATATTTAAAGAAACACACTCCAAATATTGATGAGATACAAAATATATCTAAAATGTTTGCCAAAATATGAGGGTTTTCGGAAAAGTGGAGAAAAACAGTAAAACAGGAAAACAGATAACAAGTATCTTAACTTCAGACGCATTTGAAAGGAAAGCTGACGTTTCTTTTGGATGGTCCATTAGAGAAATTATGTGTCCTCTCCATGTTACCTGCAATCTGAGGGTTATTTCAAACATCCAAAATTATTGTGTTCCATTGATTACTTTTAGAGTAGATTAGGTAAGCCAGTGTAAATAACATAAAGAGTTGAAAGAGAAACCATGGATACATAGAACTATGAACATAATCGACTCACTATGTCTGTGGTAGGACTTAGTCCAACCCCTTCTTTGTTATGGGGCAGTAAATCTCTCTTATGAAATGTTTCTATTGATGGTTTGTATAGTGAGGCTGCAGTTAAGTTAGAACAAGAGATAATGATCTTGTTCATATATATAGAAGGAAAATGATCAATTTGAAAATAATGTTTCTCTAAGATATATTTTCTTGAACAAAGAACTGAAAAGATGCAATCTAAATAAAATCAGAAAAGATGCATCTAAATACAAATTTCACGAACGAAGTCATATGACTAGCTTGATTTTGTTTATAAATTTGAAGTTATAATTTTTCCTTTTGGATTGTCAACTACTCATTATACACATCTAAATAGAGTATTTTGCACTCAAATTAAGAAGTCTAAATTAATTCACCTC
>JAOTQJ010000002.1:4734864-4749483 GCA_025642045.1 Solanum sejunctum | reverse complement strand
TTTGGAATTGGGGGCGCGTGTGGTACACGCGCCCGCCTTAATAATTTTTTTTTTTTTGAAATAATGGTTAAAAAATTGTTAAAACAAAAATAAGACTCGATAATTAATTTGACACCGTGGAAGGTAAAAATTGGGTGTCAACAATCAACTTTTAAGTTAAGCTAAATATGTTCTTCGTTAAATTTCTTTAAATAAGTGAAAATAGTCCCATAAATAGTTAAATTACTTTAAATAAGTGAAAATAGCCCCATAAATTATGTGGGAGGAAGTATATTTTAATGCAAGGATAAGAAAAAGTACAAAAACAAATAAGTCATTTGTTTTAAGCTTAATAAAATTAGGTGAATGCCTTGCTGCATCCTTGTTTATGCACTTTATATTCTACTCAGTTTTATTAATTTATCCGATGGTACTACTATTTAGGGAGTATAACTGTTTTTTTTTTAATTATAATTTTGAAAAAAAAATTGGAATCATTAATTGTATTGACTTGTAGTAAATTTTCATGTAATTTTTTACTCTCTCCGTCTCATATTACTTGAATTTTTTAAGTTTTTTTCAGAGTTAAAAATATTTGAATTGTTCAAAGTTTAAGGTAATTGTTTTACATTTTTTTTATATTTGTCCTTTCATTTATTGAACTTTTATATTTTCTAGGATATAAATTATACTCCGTATTTATGATTTTACCAAGGACAATAGTGAAAAACATGGTGTAAATTTTATATCTAAATATTTTCCGTAATATGTGTGTATTACTTCACAAATTCAATTATTTTGAGATGGACAGAGTAATATGTAAAGTGTTGTACAATTATGAAAACGGTTTTTTAAAAGGTTGAAGCTAGAGTCGTCAATATAGGCTAGGTCCGTTGGACCGGTCTGATCTAACTCGTGATTTAGCAGGGTTGGATTATGATTTTTGGAGCTCATTTGAAAAATAGACTTTTAAGCCTGGCCTGAATAAGTTTGCTGATTTGTAGGACTTTTACAATATGGGTTGGGCCGACCCGTGGGTCAAATTAAAAAATAATCAAAAATTAAAATAAATACAATATTAAAAATAATAAGAGCTCAAACTTAAAGTTCATTTAAAATTTTTAAATATTAAAATTTAGATACAAAATTATATTTTTTATAATATGTACTTCCGCTATCCATCTTTATTTGTCCTTTGTTGATTTAGCACAGGGATTAAGAAACAATAAATAATACGATCAATTTTACTAAATCACTTTTTGAATATAGCAATTACAATATCTTGGAAAATGTTTTAAGATTGAAATTATCTTCTGATTTCATGAAGTAGACAAGTATTATTGGACATCTCAAAATAGTATAGCAGACAAGTAAAGATGGATGGAGAAAGTAATAGTAACACTAATACTATGTAATATTATTCTGTCGCTATTTATTTTAATATGTTTAAATTATAATTTAATTTTAAAAAATATAAAAATAAAAATATAGGGGTCCGACAAAGCTCGCGACCCACGTACAAATGGATTGGGCTAGCTATTTTCTAACCCATAAAAAAAAGGGGTCAGCTTGACCTGGCCTGCCAAATTCCAAAGCTTGTAAGGGCTAGCCCGAATAGGGTGGACCGGCTCGTATTGACAGCTCTAATTGAATCATGTATAATATTGTTTTAAATAATATTTTATTAAAATATATCTTCATGATTCAATAAACTCTTCTAATATAAATAAAAATAAGAGCAGAAACAAAAAAAATTATAGGATAAGAAAACCAGCACAATAAAACTTTAGGAGTAAGAGTTTTTGTTGGTACATTTCCACCATCAAATGAAAGAACATGAATATACAACAACAAGGAATTCAGTGGAATTCTATAAGTTGGGTTTGAGGAGTTTAGAATGTACCCAGACCTTATCACTACCTCACAAGGTAGAGAAAACTCGCGTCTCAAAAATCCATAACTAGAATAAACTAGATACGGAAAAAAAGGAACGAAAAAGAGAAGGAAATAGAAAGAACGATTAACAATGAAAAACACGTGATAATGTGTAAATATGATAGAATCAACATATATATGACGGATAATGACAATACGGGATATAAAAAAATGACTAATCCTACTAACCTACTATAGCCTAAGGCTAGACATCCACCTAACCCTACTAACCTATTAGTCTGCTACGCTAATTCGCGACTTTCACTCTTTTATATCTAAGATCATGTCCTCGCTGAGAATAAACTAGAACATGAATATAGATAAAAATAAAAGAAAACCGTCACATTAGAATAAAGTATAACTTGCAATATGCAATTGTCAGCTGATTAATGGCTCCAAGCCACCCAACAACACTGTACAGATTAACTCTAAAGAGTCAAAACTAAATGTCAAAAACTAATCTAAAATGTTATGTAGGTCAATTGTATTAGAACAGTGAAGCTAGAACTTTCAAAAAATGACTGTAGTGTAGGCTTAATCAAAGATTTTTAGTTATAGTCTGCTTAATTACAATTAGAAGGTATATGTTAGAAAGAGAAGAGTAACAAGTGAAATTGGGAAAAAGATGAAAAAGGCGAGAGAAATACACAATTGATTTGTATTAATAAATATAATTGTGTGTGTATATATATATATATAAAAGAGTGTTTGAATCTTACAATTTATTTCATTTCTTGCGATCTATAATTGATGGTAGATCGCAAGAAGGATGTGAGCTACCTCACGAATCTCCCAGGTGCAGATGAAAGGTTGCATGTGTTTAATGCTGATCTACACAAACCAGAAAGTTTCAAAGCAGCAATTGAAGGCTGCGTTGGGGTATTTCATGTTGCACATCCAATCGATTTTGAGAACAAAGAAAGTGAAGAGACAATAACACAAAGATCAATTGATGGGACAATAGGTATTTTACAGGCATGTCTCGAGTCAAACACAGTTAAACGTGTCGTGTACACTTCTAGTGCAGCTACGGTTGTGGGTGGAAGTTCCGACATAATCGATGAAAGCTCATGGACGGATGTAGATATTATAAGAACCTTAAAGCCTTTTGCAAGTTCTTACACAGTTAGCAAGACATTAACAGAAAAAGCAGCTCTGGAATTTGCAGAAAAAAATGGAATTGATCTTGTGACTGTAATCCCAACTTGGATACATGGACCTTTTATTACTCCTCAAATTCCAGGCTCTGTTCGTTCATCCATGGGAATGATTCTTGGTATGTTTTAAGATATAATCTAGTATCATTGATTTTCATTTTGCTAATTAGCAGTTGAAAAATTGTGCAGGCCATCAAAATTATAGTGTCAGTTACCCTCCAAATGTACCTTTTGTACATGTAGATGATGTGACTAATGCTCACATATTTCTTCTTGAAAATCCTAAAGCAAAAGGAAGGTACATTTGCTCAGCTATTGAAATAGCACGGGAAAAGCTAGCTGAGTTTCTTTTGACAAGATATCCTCAATTTCGGAAACAAATTACTGAGTAAGTACAAATCTTAGCTGTAGTTGGTTGATTGTTTTTTATTTCTTCTTTTATTTTCATTTTTAGACAAGGAGAGGAAAGAAGAAAAGTGAAATATTAAGAAATTACCATTTTTAGAAATGGTAAATTCCTTGGGGATTTCAAACTTAGAAATCTCTAACATGAAAATTCTAATCCTAAATCACTGGGCTACCGTGAACCAATTGTTTTTGCTTGATTGAGTGAACTATGCTTACTGTATATGTAAATAGTCTCCTTTGTAATTGGTTGTATTGAGTTTTATTTCCTCCTCTATGATTTGATATTGATGAAAATAAGGGTCAGATCTATTTGACTTTGTAATTCTAACTTTTGGTATAAATAAAAATTGTTTATTTAACTTTGATTAAATTCATGTTAATTGGACTTAACAATTAACTCAATTATAATAATTGTTAATATTTATTTTGTAATGATCCTCTGGGTCACTTCTATGTTTCTGCATTTCTTTTGTTGATTTATGCTTGTGTATAGCAACCTCGGATAATTTGTGACTTGTTGAGACTGTTAGCAGGGTTATTGGATGGGTTATATGTGATTTATGTGGATTTTTGAGCTAACTAGGAAGTTATAAGTGTAAAATGAATTTTCTAGTGAAGTCCTTGGTGATTGGACATGTCACCCCCAACAAGGTGGTTGAGGCATGTCACCCCCTCAACAAGGTGATTGGGCATATCACCTCCAACAAGGTGTGGTCTACTTGCAATACCATAGATACTTTTCATGAATTCAATGCATACATGCAAGCTCTTAATCATCATAAAGTTACTTGACTTATAAATCATGTAATAGATCATCAATAACTTGAGAATTCTTGTCAAGATATTTTATCAAATACTTGGTGAGTTCATAATGCTAGTTTAAAATCACGCAATTCAAGGGTAAAATAATATGAGAAAACTTAATATAAATCAACCTACCAACATATAGTAAAACCCTCAAGTAGGATACCTTGAAATCCATTATCAAATCTCATAGTAGATCATACTTTCATAGCTCAAAACATGCATAGTCTCAATAGACAAAATCAATTCATAATATAAGCTTGAAATCGATAGAAATGCACAATCAATAAACATTTCATAAAACCCCAATATAATTTATAATCATAATCTATAATAAGAAATACCCATAGAAGATACAACTTGAAAATATGTAATTTTGATAGAAAAGAAGATTGGGCTCCATGGGTGAAGGGACCCAATGGATGAAATCTACATGCCTAAATATGGGGATTCCTAAGATGAGCATGAAGAGAACTTAGAGCTTGAAGAGAATCCTTGAGTTCCAAACATAGGCTTGAAATCCTTGAAATTTGAATGAAATATTTGGTTAGGTCTTGAAGAGGCTTTCGATAGGGTCTTGAGTAATATATAGTTAAAAAATGCCTAAGTATAGGTGTTTTCACGCATAAGTGGGTATGGGGCTATGACCCCAATGGCCTTAGGCGACAGAGAAAAAATGAGAAAAAACTTGTACTGGTTCACAGCTGGTCTCCGACTCGGAACCAATGCGAAGGCAAAAGTTGTAATACGCCGCGCCCCTGCTGCATCGCAGCCACGATGCAGACAAACACTAGATAAGGACAATTAGTGAAAATTACTTTTCACTATGAGTCCTCCAAAATTTGAGTTATATCCATTTCCCACTCAATTTTGCCCCCTGATCGAGAATATGAAGTCAAATTTTTGATATCACACACGAATTTTGAGATATATGAAAATAACGATTATGAAAATTTTTGAAGCACATTTTAGGGCATTGCAAGATAGGAGCATATAGACCCTATATCAAATAATACAGATGCAAATCAATAGAAAACTAGGATGATACTTGTATAACTACATCAAAAGCCTCTATTGTGTGCTTTCTCGAAAAGCATAACACTTATCTCATCTGCCTCTGTCTATTTGTGTGACACGCTTACCTCCCTACTAAGCCAGAGCGTTGATCGCACCTCTACTTAAGGTACGACCACCTTTACTTGGCTGAACCCCATAACAACCCTAGGTCTAAGGTGCTGACACTTTAACTAAACTAAAGAACTAGGCTAAGTCCTTGTGAAAGACATTTTATGAAAGATGGTTTATATCTGTAACACCCTTTAATTTCTTTCTATCTGGTCTGGTTGAGTGCATGCAGAGGTTTACGAGTTGTAGAGAGGTTTACAACTGGTAGATGGGGGTTTCATATAAAATTCCAGTATTTTCAGAGCAGGTTCATCTTTTTACGATAAGGAGATTATGACTCGCAAACCTCATTACGACTCATAAGATAAGGTCTCGTACCAAATTCCAATAACTCAAGTTTCAAGTCCTTCAGTTTACTAGATAAGTTTTTGACTCATAGAGCACATTACGACTCGTAGAGAGAGGTTTTATGGTAAATTTTAGCAACTCAAATTTTTCAGGACTTTTAGTCTACTAGAGGTGTATGCGACTCAAGAGTACTCTGTGACTCATAGATAGGGTCTCGTAGACCCAGTCGACAATTTTAATCAGGGGTATTTTTGCTCATTTCCACTACCTATTCTATTAAACTCTAGACATTTTTGGCTTGAGTAAAGCCTGAAAACATAACCCTAAGTGCATTATTTCCTATTCCCCACTTAAGTTTTCTTGAGAGCAAGAGGAGGGAAGAAAGAGCTAGTGTTTTTAATTCAAGAGCAAAGACTAATCAAGGTTTGATTGTTTCTTCAATCCCCAGGTATGTAAGGTTTACCAAAGGTGTGAAATCCCTTTCTTCACATACCCCTTCATCATCTTGAGTCAAGATTTGAGAAAAGTTAAAATTTGAGAAAATGTTATTATTTTAATACTATATCCTTGCCTTTATCATGAGGTCTTATTTTACTACATGAGATAATTGTTATGTTGTATGAGTATTACATATGCATTTCATACTTGCTAGCATGAACCCTAAATTTTGTGACTTATGAAATTCCATGAATGTTAATGAGATCGAGGTTAAAGTTGAGGTTGTGTATATGTTGAGGAATTTGAGTACGATTGAGCATGAGAAGCATGTTGTATTGAATTTTATGTATCACTTAAATATGATTATTTTTCTTGGATATCATAATGAGTCAAATTGAATGAGTTTAAATGACCGTATTAAGTTTGAGTCAAATTTGATTTCTTGCATTAATTGATTGAGATGATGAGAAACTGATTTGAGCTGAGCATTGAGAATTGAGTTGATTGATTGAGCACTAAGCTTTGAGTTGATTGACTGAGTATTAAGGATTGAGTTGATTGATGAGTTGAGCATGTTTAAATCTTGGGAGGAGTATCAAGCACCAAGAGAGGAGTGAGTAAACTTCTCCTTTTAACCCATAGAACTATGTTGCCAGCATAGGATAGTCGTTACAACTAGCCTAGCGACTCTTGTCCCACAAGTGGACACTTATTGTGGGTTCATGAGAGAGTTGATCACCCTTTTTCATGGCAAGTTAAGGGCGGTAGTGGCAACGATGTTGATTCATTATACATCACCATAATTTATGATGGGGTAAAGAGTATGTCGATTAGAGACACTCCCAAGCAATAGTGATTGATCATTGGATTTTAAACTGAGTCTATTTCACTAAGCCAATTTTAAAAGCATGATTTTACTATAATATCCTGAGTTGAGCATGATTTGTTGAGCTTTACTTTTCTTGGACTATTTTATATATCCTTGTTTCAGTTTAAATCAACCACTCTCTTGGTCGAGATGAGTGAGTCGAGCTTTACTTTTCTTGGACTATTTTATATACCAGTATATTCCATGTACTAATGTTCATTTGGGCCTACATTATTTTATGATGCAAACACAGGTGATAGAGGACTTCAACCCACATATTGTTAAGGTCCGAATCAGTACACTTCCCGAATTTGATGGTCCCTCCTCGCATTTCGAAGGAGCCCTTATGTTTTCCCTTGATTGATCCAGTATCTTTATTTTCTTTGAGGTGAGGTGTCTATGGCCTGTCATGGAAACATTCTAGATTGTTGGGTAGAGGCTCCATAAATAGTTGAGTAGAGGGTCTTGAGGAGTCCTATGTATCTAAGCTATTTTATTAAAACTATGATACAGTACATATGATAACTTTATATTTGAGTTATCCTTATGCTATCGAGTCAATGTGATGATGAGGCCAAGTGGTTCACTCGGGGGCTAGTAATAGTCTCTGAATGTCGGCCATGCCAAGGATACCTTCCCCAAGCATGACAAACTGAGTTTAGGCGAATCTCGGTGAGGCAGGGTAAACCTCAGTACTGAGTCTAAGCGAATCCCATGCGGTGGGGCAAACCTCCGAAAGGATGCTGAGTCCATATAGGGAGTGTATGTAACAATCCATCTTGAAATGAGAAGTTCTAGATAGGCAAAACACAAGAGAGATGTTAGGTATAGAAGTAAAGGATTGGTCTATATACTGTGAAGCGCCTTTTGGGGTGAGCCCAAAGGGATAAATCCGTGATGGGCTAGTCCCAAAAGAGGAAAATACTTCATAGTATTGGGATAGGTCGTTACAATGTCTCCATAAGTGTAACAGGATCTCCCATCCAAAAACCCTAAGGGGTCATTGGATATGAGGGATAAAATTAAACAATCATGGGATAAAAAAAATAGTGAAAGGATAAAATTTTGATATCTTGTTTGGTTCCCAAGTTTGGGATAACCTATCTACCACTTATACTATAGTGATGGAATAAGTTATTTCATATACATGACGAGATAACTTATCATGGATAGTATATATCGACTCTTATTTTTTATTATTTCTCATAAAGTATTTCATCATATCAATATCTTGGAATAGATACTAGTAATGCGTGTTCATATATGTGAATGAGAAGATGAGAATTATCAGTACCAAATCACAATATATTAATAGAGTCATGTTCATCTTCAATAAGGACTCAAACAAGTGGATTAGATCATACACATTACATTGTGCATGATAATGTTATCATGTTGCCTTTCAATTCTCTTATTTGTTCATTATTAGAATCATTTAATATAGTCATGAATATATAATATCAATACTTTATCAAGTCAAATTACAGCCCCCCCTCCGCAACACAAAAATAGCAAAGTATAAGATTCTATACACTTAACAAAATGGTCAAAAGTTCACTTGTTTCAGTTTAAATCAACCACTCTCTAAAACTTGAACCTTCCATTTTCGATGAGCCTCCAAATCAATTAAGTCTATTCAAATATAAAATCACAATAAGAATACAAGACTAACGATACATAATTCTTTCATTTTAAAATCTGAATTCAAAATGACAAAATGATATAAAAATTGATTTTTGAGAATGAAGGGTCAAATTTGAAAATCACCACATGATTACTTTTTTCAAAGCATTTGAAAATCAATAGTGAAAATTATTTTGAAAAATATAGATGAAATTATCTCATAATCATTAATTTACTAAAAATTCATGTGCTTGAGAAAATTTATGACATCTGAAGTTCAAAATCAAGAATTAGAAGTTAAAATCATAAGATAATTAGTGAAAAATGAAGATTCTAAGCTGAAATCACTTGCTCAATAGATTAATGTTGAAATCATCTTCAAAAATCGTCACCCAACAATTCTCAAAGCTCAAAAATAAAAAATGAAAAAAAAATCCAATTTTAGAAATTAAAAAATCTATATGGCATTTTGTTATTTGTGAATGTGGCCATGACTCCCCAAAAGCAGAGAAGAAATATCAACACACTCCATGAATGCGCCCAAGCTCTGCAATAAGCTGCCAACGCTTTATGAAACACAGAGAAGGGATGACACTACCCTCCGCAATCATGACCAAGACTTCACGAATGAAGAGAAAGGATAACACTATCCTCCACAACATTGCCAAGGCTCTACAAACATAGTCAGACATATCTATCAGATATCATCAAAACACCCAAGACTAAAATTTCCTAAATAGACCCTCGAGATTAATTCGGAATACCATACACAAATTATATATACTATCGTACTAAATTCAAATAAAATTGTTAAAATATTGATTCGAGATTTTATATTTGCCTCCCAAAAATAAGTCAAAATTATTTGTAGTCCTAAAGTCACCTCTTGAATCCAATGAAATTGTCAAAATTTCATTGGAACTAAAGTCACCTCTTGAATCCAATGAAATTGTCAAAATTTCATTGCAAGTGTCTGAACTTCAGATATAGACCAAAGTCAACCCTTGATTCAAAATAACTTAAACTTCTAACTCAAGACCTCAAAATCATGAAACTAACTCGAACATTCTCTCTTAGACCAAATTTCATATTCTGGAGCTTTTAATACTGACAAAATTTGGTTGATCTCAAAAATCACTTTTAAACAACTTGAACCTTCAAAACTCAAAAAGTTTAAAATTTCTCAATCTTTCAATAAAACTCATAAGTCAAACTAACAAACTGAACAAATATGACTTAAAGCAAATGTCTAGAGGGACAAAATGATATTTTTCTAAAATTTTTTAAAAATAATCTTCAGAATCATTATAACAGTCTACAATATCAACTAAGGTGAATCAGACAATCTAGTTAAAAGATATTTATATCTGCCTTTTAATTGTAAGCTGAAAATTAATAATCATATTTTGGTATGTGAATATATCATATTGAACATGTCATGTGTTGTATATGGTCTCAAACTCTTTCACAGCTATCAGAACATAGTGCTTTTAGAGTTAAATGGCCTATAGTCTCAAGTGGACTAACATAATTTCTCTTTAAAATGAGTATGGCTGCCCACTTAACTAGTTAAACAAAGCTACAATCTCTGTCCCATATTATATTGATATCTTTCTATAAATATTTGTCCCATGTTATCTTGGCACTTACTAAATTAGGATAGAATTAATTATTTTTTTTTCATTTTACCCCAATAATTAATTAGTGTATTAATGATTTTTTTTAACTTAATTTAATATAAATTAATATAAATAAATAGTAAAATGATAACATTTATCAATGCATTAATAATTTCTTAAATAACTATTAGATTTATTGGACTCGTGGGAGAAGAAACTCGACACACATCACTCGTCGGAGAAGAAGCTTGACACACATTAAAAGGATCATTTTTCATTCTTCTTCAGACAATATAAAATAATAGTTTTACTTTTTTATTATTTATCTTTACTTCCATGTAAATAATAGTTCTATTATTTAAGGTAGCAAATAATTAGGAGATAGTTGAGATATTTGTTACCTTTTCAAGTATGACTCCCACGTAAGTTTTACTTTCTTGTAAATAGAGGTAGTTTGTTACTTACAGTAGCTAGTAAATAGGATAGTTGGACAGTTTATTATTTTATTTCTTTCTATATAATATGTATTATACAGAGGTATATAGACATACAGAAACATTCAACATAATTCTCTTTTTTCATATTCTATTGTCTTTCATGGTATCCAAGCCAAGTTTTTAAATCTCTTCTCCTATTTTTATTTTTTCCCATCATGTGTTATAATGGCACATCCTGCCAACACATCTTCTAAAACTCAAGTTTATGCTTTCGCTGGAACTAATACAATCACTGTTCTCATAAATCCTTCTCATCCATTTTATATTTCTCCTTTTGATTCTCCTGATTTATTGTTGGTTAATACAACTTTTGATGGAAAAAGTTTTAGGGGATGGAAGAGAGTCAGGATCATAGCCTTGAATACAAAAAGCAAGTGAGGTTTCAATGATGGATCAACTCAAGAACATGTTGTTGGTATAGATTTGCACAATGCTTGGTTCAGAGCAAATAATATCGTAATTTCCTGGCTCTTGAACTCTCTTTCTAGAGAAATTATAGAAAGTGTTATATACTCCTCCACTACTAAAGATCTGTGTACAAAATTGGAAGCCAGGTTTGGACAAAGTTTAGGCGCGAAGCTTTTTCAGCTTCAAAAGGAACTCAGTGACCTTGTTTAGGATTCAACTGATATTGCATCTTATTTACACTAAGACGAAACGTCTTTAGGATGAACTAGATACTTTGTGTAACACCCCTTATGTCCTTCAGAAATGCCCTATATCGTATTTCTTGTATATCTCAAAAACGGTGCATGATTTTGAAAATTCAATTTCATATTTTTGTTCAGGAGACAAAATTGAGTGGGAAAAAGATGGGCCTCAATTTTTAGATGACCCGTAGTGAAAGGGACCAGTTCCAATGGCCCTGCGGGCCTAGTTGCGACACACCTAGGGTGTACCTCAGTGCATTTTGGGCATTCACGCCAGGTCTACATCATGCCTGGGGTGTGGACCAGTGCAACTTTTGCCCAATTTTTCCAGCTTTGTTCAACAACACTTGCATAATAATCCAATGCCCATTTAAACGTGAAAATCTCTATACTTAGCTATTTTTCAACTTCAAACTCTAAAGAAAGCCCTCTCAAATCCCCTTCCAATTCATCACAAAATCGCCCATAAAATCTCAATAATCCTAAGAGCAAACTTCGGATTTCAAGGACCTGAGTCAAGTCTCAAGTCTTTCACAACTTTTCCTACGAGAAATTCCAAGTTTAGATATGTGGGACTTCATCTATGGGTCCTTCACCAATGGAGCCCAATCCTCTCTTTGATGAAAAATTTCATGATTTCAAGTCGTATTCTTCATGGGTATCTTCTATTACGCATTATGAACATGGGTTAGGACTGGTATTATCAAATGTTGACTTATTTTGTATGAACTTTTATTGAAAGCTTATTCCATGAGGTGATTTCAAACTATTGAAGCTATGCATGACATGAACTATGAAAACTATACCACATTGTGAATTTTTGATGAATTTCATGACACCTAAAAATAAGGATTTCACTACTATTTTGGTGGGTTAAATTATATGAATTTAAAAAGATTTAATTGTATGATTTAGAGCATGTGTTCATGTACCCGCCATTTTTGACTAAACTATGTGACAAGGATTCTTATGTTGATGATGAACTATTTCATGTGTTGCAAGTCAAGTGTTTTCATGATAATTATGAGCTCCTAAACATGTATTAAGCTCATGAAAGATTTCTATGATTTACATATGACAAGTTGAGCCTTATTCTATAATTTTACCTTCTTGTGAGAAAATTATGTCTATTTGAGGGTTACGCATAACTATTGTTTTACCCTCATAACTCAAGCTAAGCTCACTAGTAGGGGTCAAGCATATTACAATCTTAATGTGAAAGTGGGAAGAGATTAACATGGATTGTATGATTAGTTTTCCAAAGACTAGGAAGCACTTTGATTCTATTTGGGTTGTTGTTGATAGGATGATAAAGTCAACTCACTTTCTACTGGTAAAAACAACCTACGATGCCGAAGATTATGCCAAGTTGTATATTCATGAGATGATTAGGTTGCATGGGGCGCCATTGTCCATTAATTTTTATCGTGGTGCTCAATTCACTTCTCATTTTTAGAGATCCTTCCAAAAGGATCTTGGTACCAAAGTCAAGCTTAACACGACTTTTCACCCTCAAATATATGGTCAAGCCAAAAGAACAATTCAAACTCTTGAGGATATTCTTAGGGCTTATGTTTTGGAGTTCAAAGGTAGTTGGGATGAATATCTTTCTCTCATTGAGTTTGCTTATAACAATAGCTACCATTCTAGTATAGGCATGGCTCCCTTTGAAGCCTTATATGATAGGCATTGTAGATCCCCAGTTGGGTGGTTTGATGTGAGGAAAAATAATTTTTTAGGCCTGGATTTGGTTATGGAAGCTTTGGAGAAGGTGAGGTTGATAAGAGAGGGACTAAAGATGGCTCAAAGTAGACAAAAGTCTTATTCCAATATGAGAAGGAGAGACCTTGAATTTGATATTGATGATTGGGTTTACTTAAAGGTCTCACCCATGAAGGGTGTGGTTCAGTTTGGCAAGAAGGAGAAATTGAGCCCAAGGTTTGTGAGACCTTATAGAATTTTGAGGAGAATTGGTAAGGTTGCTTACGAGTTGGAGTTGCCTTAGGATATGAGTATGGTTCATCCGGTCTTCCATGTGTCTATGTTGAGGAAGTGTGTGGGTGACCCAAGTGCTATAGTACCCTTAGAGGTTGTGGGTGTCATGAAGGAAAACTTAACCTATGAGGAGATCCTAGTGGAAATATTAGATAGGCAAGTGAAAAGGTTGAGGAACAAAGATGTGGCATTCGTCAAAGTCCTTTGGAGGAATCAAAAAGTTGAAAGTGCCACTTGAGAAGCCAAAGGGGCCATGAAAAAATGATATCCATACCTCTTTCACTCTATTCAAGCTGAAAGTAATAAATTAAGTTCTATCTATGCTTTAAAGTATTAAGTTTCAACCTCCATGTCATTTTTACATGTATGCATGTTCATGGTGATAAGTTTTGATGATTTTTGATGCATATGTATGAAACCTTTTAAGAATGATGTTCAAGTGCATTTATTGCATTCATCTCAGGCTAAAAGTTTCCTATTCACTTCTCTTATGCATGTTTTCTTTACATTTAGGGACGAATGTTCCCAAGGGGTAGATATTGCATCTCCCCTCATGTGCTTCAGAAATGCCCTACATCGTATTTCTTGCATATCTCAAAAATCTATGTATGATTTCAAAAATTCAACTTTATATTCTTGTTCAGCGGTCAAAATTGAGCGGGGAAAGGGTGGGTCTTGATTTTTAGATGACTTGTAGCGCAAACTACTTTTCGCTACGAGGACTAGTTCCAGTGGCGCTGCGCGCCCAAGCCGCGATGCGCTTGTGGCACCCCTTAGTGCATTTTGGGCCTTCGTGCCTAGTCCGCTTCACGCCTAGAGCATGGACTAGTGCAATTTTTGCCTAGGTTTTCAAGCTTTGTTCAATAGTATTTAGATAATAACCCAATGCCCATTTTTAAATGTGAAAACCTCTATACTTAAGCCATTTTTTAATTTTAAACTCTCAAAGAAACCCCTCAAACCCTTCCAATTCATCACAAAATTCCCCATACAATCTCCATAATCCCAAGAGCACACTTTGGATTTCAAGGGCCCAACTGTTAGACCCCATTTTTTTTAAAATTAAGGATAATTATTCAATTGGTAAATATTATTATGGATATCGTGTAATTTAAACTTAAGTATATTTACGGTGCATGATTAGAGTATCAAGTGAATTTGGCGTGCATAATT
>JAOTQJ010000002.1:4701967-4716863 GCA_025642045.1 Solanum sejunctum | reverse complement strand
TGAAATTCCTTAGCTGTCGTGAATGGAAATTCGGTATAGTATATGTCTGGGTGCCCTATCGGCACCAATCACGGCCCCTGGGTTAGGTCGTGATAGCCTAACTATCTCTTCCAGGTATAACTTTGCATACTCTTTAGCTGTGTAATCACTCTTAACCAGCAAGAAGTATGCTGACTTTGTGAGTCTATCAACTATTACCCCTATGAAGTCAAACTTATGAAATGAGTGAGATAACCCAGTAACAAAATTAATATTAATCATATCCCTCTTCCATGTTGGAAGCTCTATACATTGCATATAACCTTCTGACTTTTGGTGCTCTAGTTTGACTTATTGGCAATGGACATTGAGCCACAAATTCTGCAAGGTCCTTTTTCATGCCTCCCCACCAAAACATTCCCTTCAAGTCATAATACATCTTAGTTGATCCTGGATGGATGAAATATCTGGAATGATGGGCTTCTTCTATTATCCTCATTCTTAGTCCATTAATATCCGGCACACGTAATCTATTTTGGCAATAAAGTACTCTATCTAGTGTAAAGTCAAAGACCTTTATCATACCCTGACTCACCTTATCTTTAATTCATCGTAAAACAGGATCCTCGAACTATTCTTCTTTAACCTCCATTACCAATGAAGACTATAACATTATGCACAACCACCCCTTCCTTGGGGTTTCAAGAAGGCGAACTCTTAAACTAGCTAGTTGTCGTAGCTCCTTAGCCACACCTTGACTTAGCACGGCCTGATCACCAATATTCATGATTGCCTTACGGCTTAGAGCATCGGCTACCACATTTGCCTTCCCTGGGTGGTAAAGTATATCAATGTCATAATCCTTTATTAGCTCTAGCCATCTCTGTTGTCTTAAATTTAGATTTTTTTCCTTAAAGATGTACTACAAGTTCTTATGATCAGTATATATGTCAACGTGAACCCCATATAAATAGTGGCACCATATTTTCAGAGCAAACACAACTGCCACTAGCTTAAGGTCATGTGTTAGATAGTTTCTCTCATGCGATCATTGTTGTCTAGAGGCATAAGCAATTACCCTACCATACTGTGTTAGTATATACCCTAAGACAACTCCTGAAGCATCACAATACATGACATAGCCCTCGGTGCCTTTTGGAAGTACTAGCATAGGTGCAGAAGTTAGCTTGTTCTTCATCTCTTGGAAGCTCCTTTCACATGCATCATTCTATTAGAACTTGTTTGCTTTATGTGTTAAATTTTTAGAGGTGCAAAAATATAAGAAAAACCTTCAACAAATCTTCTATAATAACCTGCCCCTAGGAAGCTCCGAACTTCGGTGGGTGTTGTTGGCCTTGGCTAATCTTTCACAACCTCTATCTTTTGTGAGTCAACCCTTATTCCCTCATCGGACACTATATGACCCAAGAATGCCACTGATTTTAACAAAAATTCATATTTAGAAAACTTGGCATACAACTGTCAATCACGAAGAACTTGTAAAACCTGTCATAAGTGATTTGCATGGTCATCTTCTGACCTTGAATATACTAAAATATTATCTAAGAATAGCTTGAATACCTTGTTCATCGGATCCATAAAACTGCTGGTGCATTCATTAGCCCAAATGATATAACAAGAAATTCAAGTGACCATAGCGTGTCCTAAAAGCTATCTTGGGTATATCTTTCTCCTTCACCCTCACTTGGTGATAACCTGATTTTAAATCAATTTTTGAAAAGTATTTGTCACCCTGCAACTTATAAAATAAATCATCGATCCTAGGGAGGGGGTATTTATTCTTAATTGTCACTTTATTCAATTGTCAATAGTTGATACACATTCTCAAGGTGCCATCCTTTTTATGTACAACTAACATTGGTGCACCCCAAGGGGACACACTAGGTCTTACAAAACCCTCCTCTAATAAGTCTTTTAACTTCTCCTTTAATTCACACAATACTATCATGGCTATTCAATATAGAGGTATGGAAATAGGTTGAGTGCCTAGAAGTAAGTCAATACCAAAATCTACTTCTTGTTCTGGAGGTAAGCCTGGAAGATTCTTCAAGAAGCACACCAACAAATTCATTCACTATTGGAATTAATTGAAGAGTCGGTGATTCTGCCTCCATAGCCCTTACACTAACTAAATGGTATATATACCCCTTATATATCATCTTTCTTGCCTTAACATAAGAGATAAACTTACCCTTTCGTGCCCCAATAATGCCTTCCTATTCAAGAACTGCCTCATTTGGAAAGAGAAAGTACACTCTCTTAGTTCGGCAATCCACAGTGGCATAGCCAGAAGCCAACCAACCCATACCCATTATAACATTGAATTCTACCATTTCTAGCTCAATAAGTTCAGCCAATGTGTCACGATCACAAATAATTACTATATAGTCATAATAAACCCTTCTAGCCATAATAGATTCATCGGTTAGTGTAGACACTTCAAAGGGTTTGTGTAATAATTTGAGTGTTCTCTTAAGCTTGCCAGAAACTAGTAGGGTAATGTATAATAGTGTAAAACCAGGGTCAGTTAATGCATATACATTATCTGAAAAGATGGATAATGTACTTGTGACCACATCGGGTGAAGCTTCCAAATTTTGCCAACTCCCCATAGCATAAGTATGATTCTGGACTCTACTAGAGTTAACTGCCCCTCTTACACCTGTACCACGACCTGTAGGTGCTTGTTGACCCCTACCTAATGGAGGAACTGACGACGATGATGCTACAACTAACCCAGTAGATTGTGTTATATCACCCATATGCCTTCTCAGGCAGTCTCTCATTATATGCCCTGGCACACCACACCAATAACAAGTGTCTGTCCCAACAAGATATGTACCTGAATGACTTCTTCCACACTATTTACAAGGCTGTCTAGGAGTCATTTGCTAGCCTACTGAAAGTCCTGTTGTCCGTGCACCTTGTCCTTTACTTCTTGGACCAAACTGATTACTTCTAGACCCCTGAAGTTGTGGTGGAGCACTAGCTGCAGAGTAGGAGGATGAGGGCCTAGGAGGTCTATTAGAAGACTGAGGCCGAATCACCTTGGGACAGTGTAAACTGCCCTATAGATATGACCCTCTTGGACTACCCCTTTCTAACTCTTGTGTCCTTCTTCTTTCCCTCTGATCTTCCTGTTTCTGTGCAAAAGCTTGCATCCTCACTATATCCATGTCTTTATTCAAGGAAGTAATAGTACAGTCTCTGACCATATAAGAATATAATCTATCTACATATCGGTGAACTCTATTTGCCATAATGGATACTATGTTAAGAGCATACCTGGCTAGGGAATTATATTGGTGGCTATACTCCCTCAGTCTCATATTTCTTTGGTGGAGATTCAAGAACTTATCTACACAGGCCTCTTGGACTTCTAATAGCAAATAATGGTAGAAATGCCTCTTTGAACTCCTTTCAAGTAGTTGGAGGTGCATCTATAACCTTGTATTGCTTCTAAGCTTCATACCACAATATATCCACACCCTTCAGTCTGCATGTTGCTAGCTCAATAGCTTTTGTACCACTCACATGCATAATATCTAATGTGCATTGAATTTGATCAATAAAGACTTGGGGATCTATATTAGGATTTGACTCGGTGAAGGATAAAGTATCTAAATTAAGAAAGTCACGTATTATCGTGCTAGCTTTCCTATTCGTACCACCTGCACCTATAGTTGGGCCTTCCTATCTTTGACCTTGGCCAGCAACTATACGAGTCAATAATTGGATTGCATTTCTTAGATCCTACATAGTAGCATCGGTAGGTGTTTCTGGGGAATTTCACTACTTCCTGGTTCATCAGGAGCTGGAGGAGTTGGAGATATTTGTGACAGAGACTCATCTTAAGCCACATTTCATTGTATCACCTAATTAGGTATACCAACTGCCACTTCTACTTCCTTCCCTTTTCCTTTGTTTTTCCTAATTTCAAGAATACTTGCTATATAAAACAATTTCGTGGTTAGACATCATCCACCTATTACACTTGGCTCTATGACATGATCTAAAGAATGAAAAGAAAATGACAACTCCTAAATGCCATGTAGCCTCCTACTTATAAATGTGGTGCACAACACATTGATAAACAAGACTCTACATAGATGTGGCTTTGTAGACTCCCTAGGCCAACCCACTTTGATACCAACATGTCACACCCAAAGTCCCGTTAAGATGGATTGGCACCAGTTATGGATAAGGCTCGGGAGAACCAACCTATATTTATGCTTTTTCTATATATATTATAAGGAATTTCTATGTTCAATATGCTTTCAAGAAAGTAAACAGCAATAACAATCCAAAAGAAAATGCATATGACTAGGCCGTTGGGGCCATGTTGTCTAAAGTACAAAACATAACCACATTTTAATTTACGTAGTCTGCAAATCCTATAGGTAAGGAAAACTATCAGATAATGTTTGGGATAGGCCCCGCCTCAACTAACTATACAATACAATAATATAGGCTCTAGACACACACATACAAAGCCCCAAAGCAACCTAGATCTCGATAACAATAGCTGGATATCCTAAACTCCTACTGGGGAGATCTACTAGTGCCTGTACCTGCATAATGAAATGTAGGTCCCCCATAAAGGACGTTAATATGAGATAATACTGAATATTTAAGGCAGGAAATACTATATATGAAGTAATAACTCAAATACTGGTGTAAGGATAAGACACCACCTTTAGTTATACTGTGGAATCATGTACTTTATGTCCTTTTTATTACTTTACCTTTACTGTATAATCTGTGCATAACATGTAATACAAATAATCAGTTGAATAGTGCTAAATGTATATCAGCATCGGCCCCTGCCAGGCTTTTCCTTTCACCCCTAGGGCTACTCCCCCTAATGGGATTGATCCTTGATAGGCGATTCTTCCACCCCTCTGGTTACTGCCCATCAATAAGTAATATGCTTTATCTTTTATTTACCTTTGAGATGATTCTTTTGATGGTCATAATATTTGAGTTGTAGGACTGTAGACGTAGCATGTGACATGTAAATAATCATACAAGACAATATGACAATGAAAAGAGTATGTTACATAAATAATGAAATGCGTATGAGATAAATAACTCATGAACTTCATTTAGCAACAAGAACCCATGTATCTTGGTATCCAAGTATGTATGCAGATTTGAAGGTGACTATGTATGGGAGAATATAAATATGTGAAAGAGTGGATACATGGTTAATAGTTGTGTCAGAGTTAGTAAGTGCCTTTACGTGCCAAGGAAGAATCTAGATTTCATGCCAAGTAATACAAAATCGAGTAGCCTTATATACCTCAATATATAACCTCGTTATTACATCGGAGTAACCTCCTTTTCCCTCAAATATTTATCTATAATGGAGTAGGTAATAATACTGGTATTAGCAGCTAAGAAACACTTCTTGGCAGTTCAATCTTATAAAAAATTAATATCCAGGCAGCAAGCTTGTATTTAGCGATCCAAAGGCATTCTTTCAATCTTTCCACTTATAATGGCATTTTTTAATAACCATTCTGATGTACCCCTAATTTATAGCTTGTTTTAGACCCTTAACAGTCTTACAATAATCACAAGGTACAAGACAAAGCAATATTACACAATACACAAATAGGCAGCATCACATTATGTTATCTCGCTACATTTCAACGTCAACAATCCCGAACCTATTACAACTTTAACCAGATTGTATCCAATATTATTTACACATAAAACTAGTCATACAATAGTCCACAAATAGTCCCAAAGTAGGTGAAGGTCATAGAACAATAATTCCAAACTACCAGCCCACAAGTTCGTACAAAGAACACAATTGATATATCATACAAGAACTAACTTTTGTGGACTGCAAAAGTGGTGCAACAGCTTAGTCACATCACTAACAAACTAAAACTTGTTAAAAACATAAGTCTTACTTCATAATTCGGCCAACCAAGAAGATAAAGTCCTCTTGATTAACAAGAAATGTACACAACCATCCTTAGGATACATGTTGTCCAAATTTCCAACACAAGCATAACTAGTATATACTTCTTGTTTTTCATAAACAAACCATACTAAATGCACAAGTAGCTTTAATTAACTTTAACGTAAAGGTTTTATGTCTACTTTAGGAACCCTTGTGAGGTTGTGAGGGCTTCTTTATATAAGTTGAAAGAGAGCAAATGTAACCTAGAAATGTAGATTTTTTGTCCAAATTAAAATGGCTTAAGGGAGCTATTTTAAATCCTTTTTAAAGGGGGATTTTGTCACATTTACTAAGCCAATTTTATCCTTACTTTCTTAAGCTAGTGATGCAACTTCTTGCCCCTTTCACTTGGGCCTTACGGGGCTCCAAATTGATGGGCATTTGCTACCATTTTTCTCCTTTCTCTTTAGTTAGTTTGGGCCTAAATCATTAAATAAATTGTGATGTCCTTGGACTCTTTTTATATATTCTTCTTGGGTTGAAAATATAGTCCATTTATGAAGCGAAAACATGGACAAAAACTACACCCTTAACTTGGAGTTTACTCTTTGTCGGACTTGGATAAAAGTTGGCGTTAGGCCTCGTCTCCGTTTAGCTAGCAAATTTGAGCTAAGCACGTAGGTGACTCACCTGCTAGCTTCCTAAGTTCTACAACCACCTCAATTCTCCAACCTCACTTAAGGCCTCTACCTCCCCAATTTAGCTTAAAACGTATATGCCCTCGCTCGTCTTAAGCGCTAGACATAAATATAGCCCTCTCATTCAAATATTAGACACTTTTAAAATTGGCGCTCCTTCTACCAATTCATATCATGTTCCATATGCATCAGTATAGTACATGTAAGATGTGGGGTGTTACACAATACTTGGACAAATTTCTGGAAATTGGAGCCATATCCCAACACTTAGAATTTTTTCGCACAAGGTTCACCACACGAACAGCTTAACGGTCATGTAAACCCACATAGTTTGTGTGGTGCTCCCTTCTACCCACACTTAGGATATATTTGTGGAAAAGTTACGAGATGGTGATTTCATACTTAGAATATTTTCATTCTAGAAGCCATTGGGCACCCTCACGGCCCGTGAGACATCATACGAGCCGTGTGAGGGGCTGTGTTACCTCAGTTAGCCCCAAATGGTGGGGCTTCAAGCTCAAGACACTTCAGGCTCCTCACACAGTACGTGAAGTGTCACACGGCCCGTATGGTGTACTATTGGGGTATGCCTTAGCTTGTAACTTCACACCAAGGGTCAATACTCAAAAATAAGGCCAAGTAGTGCCTTATTAGAGAACACACGGCTCGTGTGACCTCATACTAGCTGTGTCGTCTCCCTTAAGATGACACTTGGTCCACATTTTTATCCAAAATAAAATTTTCAAGGTCTAACAATGTTGTACAACACTGGGTCATTACAGAGACTTTCGTCATCTCATAAACTCAAACTCAAAAGTCCTCTCTTGTTTTTAGGGACTTTAATTCATCTCATTTAACTCAATTCTCATTAAGAACTCGAGGACTCAAATCATCATTTAGAAGAAGACATTTAAAAAGTACTCAAGAACTCAATTGTGAAGACTCATAGGATCATCAAGCTCAATTAACTCAACCTCATACTCACATCACAACTTCACTCATCATACTCGAGTCAAGGCTCTAGACTCTATCCCTAGGTTCATTCATGCATGCTTTCACAAATATCATATAGGTTTTATACAGTGTCTCCTAAAAAATATTTAATTCAAGAAAACAAGTTTATGGTGATTATCAACATATGAAAATATAAGTAATAGATATAACTTTTAATAAAATATTCAAGAAAGTACGTCAAGAAACATGTATGGGGACTCATAGACTCTTAACTCCTCTATTACTATCTATGGGGCAGATGAAAGAACAATCCCATGTTTTAGTTTAGCCTTACATACTAGGTGTGAAGCTTTTGACAATGAACCTCAAAGAATTCTCCTCGAACTCCTCAATTCCTTGCTCTTCTTTAGCCCTAGTCTTTTTCAAGAACTTAGAAAGGATTTAAAATGGGGTTTAAAACCCTTTTTATGCTCAAAATGACCCATTTAGATCGTGTTTTAAGTTTAGGAGGGATTGGGAAAGGTCTAAAATGCCCCTCAAGAAATCAAGAAAAAAGTTTCGTCTTGGGAATAGGGGGTCTGCGACATAGACCTTATATATTCTAGGTGATTTTCACCGAAAATTCTCTGAATGACCTTTCCAATCCTGCAGAAGATTTTTGGAACAAAATTAAGTGTTTTCCCACGGTAGGTATGTATCACACACCTGTTGTGCACATCATTGTTTTTCATTTCTGCATCAAAATGTTATCTTTTGTTCCGATTGCTCTAAAAATCAATCGAGACCACTTCCGCACTTTTTTTTCATGCTGATCGCATATTCGACTTTTGATTTGCCATCGGAGCATATAAAGATACGTTATGCGCTCCTCTTTCCTCTATGAGTATTTTGGTAATTTTATCGGGTGTTACACTTGGTTCCTTATGGTATTCGTCTTAACCAGATTGTTGTGACATCACCACTAATGATTGAATCAGTCATGATCAAGAAAACAAATTTACAACTTATACAATAAATATAATTGCCAAATACACCCTTTTGCTTTGCGGGCAAGCAATTAATTAGGAAATAGATACAACTAACATAGTGTTGAAGCCCAAGATGGAAGGTAGAAAGACGTTTTCACCCAAGGGAACTTGAGAAAACCATAGAAACTTAGAAAGTATATGAGAAATTAGATTGATGGGACAAAAAGATGAAAACCAAAGAAGCTTTGAGGCCTTATGGAATCTAACTACGACCTAAGACTATATTTGTGTTAAGGTGATAGCCCTTGAGCCTAACTGAACACAAAAGCTAGTTCAAGACTAAGATCAAGCTCAACATACTATCACAAAAACAAATTTTCAGCTGAGCTCTCACTGCCTTAATATTCAACAAAAATAATTTGTCATGAATAGAAAGCTTACCAAACTGAAATGCTGAGAGTAACCAGAAGAAGAAAAACAAAAAGAAATAGGATAAAGCAAGTAATTTACTGGTAATAGTTTATCCAAGAATCTTAAGCACAATTATACCAATAAAGTTGTCCATATGGAGAGGACAAGAGTCCAAAATATAGTAGTTTAATTCTGAAAATACATATCCCTAATAACTGATCCTGATTACATATTTATAGAAAACATAATAGGAAAAGACTGACACCTAATTGCTGGAGCTATTCAAGGGAATAGTTGCAACTACTATAGAAAGTGTATTTGTCTAGAACTGTCAACCTCTTTGTCCTTTTGTCGATATTTTCTTCTGCAATATGTCTTGAGAGGTAGGTCTATATCAGTGTACCCCTCCTGAAAAGATGTCTTGTCCTCAAGGAAGAACAAAGTGAATTTAATAGCAAGCAAGTGATAGTCTTCCCAACTAGCCACTTCAATAGGTCGATGATTCCAATGAATAAGCAATTCCAGAGTTAGCACTCCCAGTTCTTTCACCTAACGATGTGCTAAAACCTTTTCGGGATCCACAATAAATTCTAATTCACCCGATAGTGGTAAGGGTAGAGTGGAAGTAGTATATGAACAACCACGAGCTGGATGAAGCAGTAAGACATGAAAAATAGGATGTACCTTGAATGTCTGAGGCAGCTCCAATTTATAAGAAACGAGACCAACTTTGCAAATAATTTTGTATGGTCCAAAATATCAAGGTGAAAACTTCTCATTAATATGTTTGGATAAACTCTTTTGCCGATAACGATGCAAACTGAGGAATACAACATCACCCACATTAAAGAAGAAGTCACGTCACTTAGAATTGGCTTGAGCCTTTACTCTTGATTGAGCCTTCATGAGATTGGACCGTAGTACATCTAATATTTGATCTCGTTCCAGGAGTTGTTGTCAACAATTTTAGTTTTTCCATGAACAAATAGATACAAGAGTGGTGGTTTCTTCCTATACACAATCTGGAAAGGAGTCATATTGGATGAAGAATGGTATCCAATGTTGAAAGAATATTCAGCCCAACTTAGATACTGAAGCCATGATTTTGCTTGTCATGACGAAAACAACGTAAATAAGTTTCAAGGCATCAATTGACCACCTTCGTCTGACCATCAAACTGTGGATGATATGAAGTACCTATATGGAGATGAGTGCAAATAATGCATAAGAGTTCATGCCAAAATGCACTTGTGAAGGCAACATCGCAATCAGAAAGAATAGAACGAAGTAAACCATACAACTTGACAATTTTCTTGCAGAAAACCCTAGTCACTATTTTAGCAGTAAAGGGATGAGATAAAGGAAGAAAATGATTATATTTGCTAAACCTATCCACTACCACAAGAATAGTATCAAAGCCATTAGAAGGAAGAAGTCCAATAATAAAATTGAGGGAGATATCCTCCCAAACTCTGTTACGAAAAGGCAAAGGCTGTAAGAGATTAGTTGAAGTCAACATTTCATATTTGTATTGCTGGCATATCAAGCAATTCTAGACAAATAACTAAATATTATACTTCAGACAAGGCTAGTAAAAATTTACAGTTATCCTCTCGAGAGTTTTCAAATAACCTCCATGTCCTTAGGAGAATCATTTGACTCTGTTAAAATATTGGCTTTGAGGTCAGAATAATCAGGAATAACCAGCCAAGATTTGTAGTAAAGAAGGTTAGGAGATAGTGAGAAATTAGGATGAACCAACAGATCAGAAGAAAGTTGATCTCGAATTTGCTTAGTATGTGGACCAGCTTCAATTGCTTCTTTTAACTTACTGAAATTTAATGGAATATGCATCACTAAATTAAAGAAATCAGCATGTTGAGGGTGATGAGATAACACACCAACTCCTTTGTTTTCACTTCTTGACTTATAGACAATAGTGAGATCAAAAGGCAACAATTTAAACAACAAACGATGTTGTTCAGCAGTAGTCACCCATTGATGCATGAGATACTTTAGAATACAATGGTCAATAGTAATAATAAAATGCCGACCTAAAAGATAATGCTTCCATTTTTGTAAAGCAAGGACCAAAGCCAACAACTTACGATCATAATTAGATTTAATGCGACTAAAAAAGAAAATACCTTACTGAAATAGGCTATGGGATGACACTGTTGCAGTAAAATAGCTCCTACTCTGTCAAATGAAGCATCACACTCAATAGTAAACTATTGATTAAAATCGAGAAGGCGAAGCCCCAATACTGATGTCAAAATCCTTTTAAACTTTTGGAATACCTCTTCTACTTTTGTATTCCAAGGAAAAGCATCTTTCTCAGTCAATTCTGTCAAAGGACAAGCAAGGATCCCATAGTTCTTAACAAGCGCCTATAATAACCCGTGAGACCTAAGAAACCATGAAGTTCCTTGACATTCCTTGGGACAGGCCATTCCAACACTGCAGACAAGTTTTTTTGGAATCCACCACTACACCATCTTGAGAAATCACATGACCCAAAAAAATAATTTGGTGTTGGCCAAACAAACATTTCTTTGGATTAGCAAAGAAATAATTAATAGAAAGAAGATGAAGAACTGTTTGAAGCTATTGCTGGTGTATTTAAGGGTCAGGACTATAGATTAAGATAAAGAACACTAGGATAAATTTTTGAAGATATGGCCTGAAAAGATCATTCATGGCACCTTAAACATGGAGGTATATTGGTGAGTCCTAAGGGCATTATAAGAAACTCATAATGGCCTGAATGAATGCAAAAGGCAGTTTTATAGACATCATCTGGTTGGACATGAATCTGGTGGTATCCTGAATGAAGATCAATTTTTGAAAAAATTATGGCTCCATGTAACTCATCTAACAACTCTTCAATATTGGGGATGGAATATTTGTTTGGGATAGTGATTTTGTTAAGGTTACAGTAATCAACACAAAATGCCAAAAATATCTTTCTTTTTCATCAGCAGAATTAGACTAGCAAAGGAACTTGAACTAGGATCAATGAAACCAGATTCTAATAAAGTAACCTGGTTCTCAATTATAGTTTTTTGTCCATGTGGGTAATGATAAGGTCTGATGTTTGGAGGTTTAGAATTGGGTAACAAAGGAAAAGCATGAGAATATGTTCTAAATGGTGGAAGAGATGTTGGTTAAGAGAACATAAACTAAAATTCATCTAAGAGTATATGGATTGGATTACCTGGAATTGTTGATATCAAGTTAAAAGACTAGAGGGAAGTCGTGGCTGAATTTGTTGATTTTATGCATTGTAATTTGTAAAGTTTCTCCTGCCAATTGAAAATCATGAACATATCTTTCCAGTTGTCTTGAATAGTATCAAGAGAAGCTAACCATTCAATGCCAAAATCCAAATCATCCCGTCCAAGTGCAAAAGGGTAGTAATCCTGAGTGATGGTAAAGCCCGACAATTGAATTTGAATATTCTGAAAACTTTTATTGCAACGTGTGATGTTTCCATTCCCTATTTGCACACTAAATGTTGGAACTATTTCCACTAGGAAACTATGTTCCTCCATAATGGATTCAGCCACAAAGTTATGTGCGGAATGACTATCACAAGTATTAAGATCTTTTTATGGTTGATTTCACCCTGAAGCTTCATTGAAGCACCAACTCGCCACCCCAAAATGGCATGGAATGAAATTTCAGCAATGTCATTTTCTTGAGAGTTGTCACTAACTACTGCATTGACCTCGTCAATAGTTTCCAATTGCTCTTCTCCGATAAGCTCCATGAGTGATAGTTTGCAGATTTTCATCTATGAAAGGGTGCAAATTTCTCATGGCAATGATAATAAAGTCCTTGTGCCATCATTTATCCTCTCAATTTCCAATGATCGTGTTTGAAAAGGTTGGGAAGCGGCTGGGCTGGCAGAAACATTGCTGCGAGGAATGTTATATGAGGATGAACAATTATTTTGTGTGTGTCTAATAGACTGCAATGGTTGTTGTATGGATCTATTGGTTTGAGTCCAATTAGGCACTTTAGTGCTGCGAATAGGGCCTATTTATTCTCAAATTCAAGTGCCAAACTCACAACCCTATAAACTATTCTAGGTTTGTGAATCCTATCATCCAATTTAAGTTCCTTTTTTAGTCCATTCAAGAAGACCTCTAAGAGACAGTGATCTGTCCAGTTTGTGACCCTAGATGAATATTTTGCAAATTCTTAATGATACTCCTGTATAGAACCCATTTGTTGAATGCTACAAAGATGCTAATCGGGATTTTGGAACTCCATAGGACAATAGTTTTCTTGGAATGCTTTAACAAGTTTTTCCCAATAAAGCAAATTTCTCTCACGATTTATATAAAGAAAAGAGATCCAGCATATCCCCTGACAAATACATTGATGCGATGTCAACTTTGTGTTCTTCTTGAGTTTGAAAATAAAAGAAATATTTTTTGCTTTCAAAATCCATCCTCTGGGATCGCCTCCTTTAAATTTGGGGAATTCCATCTTTGTGTATGGCCTTTGTGAAGGATTTTTTGGCCAAGTTGGACTATCAATATCTTTTTCCTCTTCTTGCCAGATGAATTTTCCTTTATTACGATTTTAGTGACTAGATTCTTCTTGTTAGGTGAAACTAGTATGGGTTTTCAATGTTGCTACATCTGCTGCCAGTGAGTAAATTGTATTTAATTTTGATGTTATGGTAGATAATTATTGGGAAAGACATTCAACATTGTGAATGCCTTCTTGAGAATTAGATGATATGGTATTTACCACTTTAGATTAGACTACTATGGTACCAAATCTGATAGTAACCAAAAGAGAAGAAACAAAAAGAAATAGGATAAAGCAAGTAATTTACTAGTAATAGTTTGTGCAAGAATCTTAAACACAAATATACCAATAAAGTTGCCCATATGGAGAGGACAAGACCCCAAAATACAATTTTTTAATTCTGAAAATACATATTCCTAATAATTGATCCTAGTTATATATTTATACAAAATATAATAGGATAAGACTGACACCTAACTGCTAGACCAACTGCTCAAGAAATTTAAGGGAACAGTTGCAACTGTTGTAGAAGTTGTGTTTGTCCAGAACTATCCAACTCTTTGTCCTTTTGTAGATGTTTTCTTCTGCAATATGTCTTGAGAGATGGGTTGGTATCAGATGATTTGTTGGACTTCTTATATTTTGGACCTAGCAGCGGAATATCCTCTGTTGGTCAACTAACCTTGTTGGTTGTTGTGATTCCAATCTCAAGCTTTAACAACAATGCTTCTGAATTCAAGTTGCCTATTTCAACATTTATATTTGGTTCTTCTTCTGATCTTAAATTGGTTTCAACATGATTATCCCTTGCGGTGTCACCTTCTAAAGGACTGCTAGTTCCTTCTGCAAGAGGTCTGCTTATTGACATTTCAAAACTTGACAGATCCAAGTACAACTGGTCATCTTGTTGATCATATTGAGAATTTCTGTCAATCATGCAAAATGATTCATCTATATTTATAGCTAAATGTACTGACTGTTCTTTCCCAGTTTCAGCATCAGTGTTTGTTGCAAAGTCAGTGATATTTGTGTTAGGAAAAATAAGAAAACACACAAAAATAAATATGGCACAATAATATGAAAAATGGAGAAATAACGACACCAAATATTTAACATGGTTCACCCAACACTTTTTGGCTACGTGCACAAATCAACACTTCTAGTATATTGCTTCTACTATTACAAATAGTAGACACAAGTGTACAATTTCTTCTACTATTCAAAATAGTAGGCTCTCAGAGAAAAATACTAAAAAATAGTGTACACACTATTATTTTTAGGAAAAAATATTTTCTAAGTACAAACTCTATTTTTTCTCAGACACTATTTTATTTTATAGTATATGGTATACTTTACAAAAGAAAAATATTTATTTTCTCTCTGTGGCTTGTATTTTACTCTCTTCT
>JAOTQJ010000002.1:4637762-4658751 GCA_025642045.1 Solanum sejunctum | reverse complement strand
CTTAAAAGAAATTTTGCATTCGGTCCCAAACTTTATTAAATCGAACCAATTAAGGACTTTTGGGGTTAAGTTAAGTTATGGGTTCTAACACATTCAACCCCGAATGTGAAAGAAACATATACTAGAGACATAAACATGACAATTTCAGCCCACAAAAGAGTACAATAATGCCTTTAAATATCATTCCTAAAGCACATCATAAGTGTAAAATCATCACGAACATAGACAATTTAAGCATGAACATATGCAATGACATGAGGGCTGAACTTAAGAATTGAATCATGTAAAGACTTAAATCAAATACCATATGCTTGAGTGGAGTGGAAAAGGTAAGGATATCTCGTTTGTATGTCCGCTCGGCCTCCCAAGTAGCACTTTCAACTTTTTTATTCCTCCAAAGGACCTTAACAGAAGCGACTTCCCTTCTCCTCACATCGGCATAGGACTTTTGGTGACTTTGGGCCATCTTCAACCTTTCTCTAACCATCCTAACCTTCTCAAAAGCCTCCATAACCAGATCTGGTCCCAACAAAGCTACCTGACCAACCTCAAACCAACTAACCAGTGATCTACAATATCTACTATAGAGAGCCTCAAATGGAGCCATACCGATACTAGAATAAGAGCTATTGTTGTTGGCAAATTCAATCAACAAAAGATAATCATCCCAACTACCTTAAATCTCTAACACACATGCCCTATGCATATCCTCAAGGGTTTAGATGGTCCTCTTGGCTTGGCCATCCATTTGAGGATGAAAGGTCGTAGAAAGCTTAACTCTAGTACCAAGACCCCTTTGAAAGGAACTCCAAAAGTGAGAAGTGAATTAGGCCCCACGATCCAATATGATAGACAAAGGAACCCCATGACACCTTAGCAAGTCATGAATTTACAACCTTGCATACTCTTCAGCCCCATATATGGTTTTAACCGGTAAAAAGAGAGCATATTTTGTCATCTTATCAACCACAATCCAAATGGAATCAAAACCCTTTCTAGTCTTGGGCAACCCAACCACAAAATCAATATTTATCTCTTTCCGCTTCCAAGTAGGGACCTCAATGTCTTGGGTTAGGCCACTCAACCTTCGATGTTCGGGTTTGGCTTGTTGACAACTATGACAATCGAAAATGAATTTGACAATGTCCCTCTTCATGCCTCCCCACTAATACACATACATTTTGGTGAAATTGGGGTGGATATAATAAAAAGAGTTATGGGCCTCATCAAGAATTCTCTCCCTCAAACCATTAACACAAGTCAGACACAACATACCTTGGTACCTAAGGGCACCATCTCCCCCTTGAAAGAAAACCTCCACCTTGCCCTCTTTTACTATGGCCTTCAACTCTAATAAAGAGGAATCAAGATCTTGCTTTTTGTTCACCTCATCAACCAAGGAAGACCTAGAACCACCCATAACAACAATACCCCCATTACAAACCTCTTCCAACCTAACTCCTAATCTAGCCAATATATGCACCTCCCTAGCCATTACCTTATCACCACTATCCCCATGAGCTATACTACCACATTTGCCTTACTAGGATGATAATGCACACTCATATCATAGTTCTTAAGAAGTTCTAACCATCTCCTTTGCGTCAAATTGAGATTCATTTGAGTGAAGACATATTGTAGGCTCTTATGATCGTTGAACACATTAATATGCACCCCATACAAGTAATGACACCAAATCATTAATGCAAACACAACAACGGCTAACTCAAGATCATGGACAGGGTATTTCTTTTCATGCACTTTGAGTTGTCTAGAAGAATAGGCTATGACCTTACCACTTTTCATCAACACACAACCCAAACAAACATGGGAAGCATCACAATACACAACAAATCCCTCAAGCCCATCTAATAGTGACAATATAGGAGCAGACTCAAGCTTTTCTTTCAAGGTTTGGAAGCTCCTCTCACATTCATTGGTCCATACAAACTTAGCCTTCTTTTGAGTAAATTTTGTGATAGGGGAAGCAATTGAAGAGAAACTATTCACAAACCTCCGATAGTAGCCAGCTAAACCCAAGAAACTCCTAATATTTTATGGGGTAAATGGTCTAGGCCAATTTCTAATCATATCGGTCTTTTTAAGATCTACCTTTATACCATTCCCGATATCACATGCCCTTGGAAAGCAACCTCCTTCAACCAAAATTCAAACTTTTCATATTTAGCATACAATTTCTCCTCCCTCAATCTTTGCAACACAACCCTCAAATGAGCCCTATGCTCCTCCTCACCACGAGAATAGATCAAAATTTCATCAATGAAAACCACAACAAAGGAATTAAGGTAGGGTTTAAAGACCCTATTCATTATGTCCATAAAGATGGCCGATGCATTGGTCAACCCAAAAGATATCACCACAAATTCATAATGCCCATATCTAGTCCAGAAGGTCGTCTTGGGAATATCACACACCTTCACTTTCACTTGTTCATACCCGGAGCGCAGATCAATCTTAGAGAAATGACTAGCCCCCTGCAACTGGTCAAACAAATCATCATTCCTTGGAATAGGATACCAATTCTTGATGGTGACCTTATTCAGTTATCTATAGTCAATATACATCCTAAAGGATCCATCCTTCTTTTTCACAAACAACACCGAAGTACCCCAAGGCGATTGGCTAGGTCTAATAAATCCCTTTTCCAACAAGTCCTTCAATTTTTCCTTCAACTCCTTCAACTCAACCGGGCCATATGGTAAGGGGGAACAGAAATAGGTTGAGTATCAGGGAGAAGGTTTATGCCAAAGTCTATTTTTCTTTTGGTAAGAACACCGCGAGGTCATTTGGGAAGACATCAAGAAACTCATTTACAACCAGGATGACTCTACGAGAAGGATAAGAATGGGGGCCAAGACAAAATAATTGAGCTCACCCTCACAGTCGATACATAAGTCAAAGAAAGAAAGTCTTAATACAAAGTAAGAGATCATAAGTAACATTCCCAAAATGGAGGACTCACCAACAAGCTTGATAGAAGTTGTACTAGTCACATGAAGGAGGAGGAGGAGCAGGATCAAGTGGTACATTGATTCCTACATGGTGACATTATCCAATTATAGAGTATGTCTTAGTACATTTGAATGTACCAAGTATGTAGGATACAATGCAATAATAGATAGGCATCATAATTAAATGCTTAATTAGACAATAGATGAGCATGTGGCAATATGACATGAATGGCAGATACTTGAGTTAAATCATACTATCATAGAACATAACATATGTGGAGGGAGTGACCATGTCCTAGTGTATAGTCCAAGGCCTATCATCTGCTTGGAGAGGTGCATGAGGTACGAACACCTTTATTAAGTTGTTGACGTACAAACCCCCAACGGATTGATGGGTACAAACCCCCAACATGGTTGATGGAGTACAAACCCCCCAACAAGGTTGATGGGTACAAAATCCCAACATGGTAGATGGATAGTCACACCCTACCACGCATCTTGATCAGAGTACAAACCCCTCGACAGGTTAAAGGATACAAACCCCCCAACAAGGTTGATGGATCATCGCACCTGGTCCATGGTGACCGAAGTACAAACCCTTGATCGGTTGTCAAGGGACTAACACCTTAACACGATTACTCGGCATGCAACCCCGAGTAAGGCATACTCAGAAGCCAACACTATATAGAAAAATATCATTTATATGTTCATCCCTCTCATTGTCATCTAGTCATCATATCCATACATACATTTCATCATCACATCATCATCATAGACATGCATGCATTTCCTCATCATTTCATCATCACTGTTTCATCATATAGTCATTCAATTGATAAGACAAGCATTGAGCCCTCAGTTCTTGTATTAGTCATAATAGGATATTTTGTCAAACACTAGAGGGTGTGTAGTGCTAGTATAAAACTATGCAATTCAAGAGTGAAATCATGCTAGTAAGTTCAATAAACGTTTAATATATACTTGGTAACACCCTCAAGTAATTTACATCAAAACCCTTCATCAAATTTTACAATAGATCTTAGATTCATAGCCCAAAATATGGTAAAATAGTCATAATTTCATGTACCTCAATATAGTGTGCAATGAATTTCATAATGAATAATACACATGAATAAATCAACTTTAAATCATGCAATTTTGTGCATAAAGATCTTGAGTATCATAAGTGAAAGAAACCATGAAAGAAACCGACATACCTTAGCCTTGGAGATGAACTTGATGAAGATTGGAGATGGAGACTTGAAGCTTGAGAGGAAATCCTTAGATCCGGAAAGGGTTTTGAGACTTGATTTTAGGAGAATAATATTGGTTAAGTGTTTGAATGAGTATTGAGGAATGTTTAGAATGATATGAGGATGAAAATGGCCAAGTATAGGTACTTTCACGTTTGGGAACACTTAGGACCAAGACTTAAAAGTCTTGGACCAAACTCAAAAATATACCAGTGCGCGCAGCGGAAGCAGCTACATCACTGGAAATTGCAATTTTAAAAAATCAAAATTGCTAATCGTTTGCTCTTAAATCGGGGTTACACCCATTTTCCACTCAAAATGACCCTGTGAACATGAATATGAAGTTGGATTTTTGATATCACGTGCGAATTTTGATATATACGAAAATTACAATTTCGGGCACATTTGAGACATATTTTTGGGCCCTTTTTGGGTCGTTTCAGTCGTATTCCTGTAAGGTGAAGTTTCTTATAAAATACTTTCCTAATGGATCATGTTCCCCTAAGAAGGGTTACTTTATATGAAATGTGTCATGTTCCCATAAGGTAAAGTATAGTTTACCTTGGCAAGTAGATCACCTCTTTACCAATGAAAGGTAATCATCTGGATTCTAAGTTGTATCTTGCTTGGTCTTATTCTTTGTCAATTGAGGTATCTTCCCACATATGTATCATATTTTATGTAAGATGAATGATTCATAAATATGTTTTACTTCAAGCATTGATCATGCATGACATGTTGAGATTATGCTAATCTAATGCTTCTTACTATGTATTTTTGACTATATTTGTTTATGTCTTGTTACATTGGATCCTACAAATTTAGTACATTCAAATGTACTAGCACATACTTTGCCTACATGATATCACCTTGTAGGGACCGAAACTTCTCTTGATAATCCTCTACGAGGCTAGTGAGATTCTTCAAAGACAAGCTTGGTGAGTTCTCAAGTTTGAGGACACCATCTACTTTCTTTCCATTTTAAGACTTCCTGTGTTGAACATTTGACATTAAGGCTGAGCCCAGAAAGTATCTTGGTCACCGCTCCAATCTATGTTTAGAGGTGTTGTTGGAATAGATGACGTACTTATGCTTAGAGCTTTGAGTTTTTTATTTTTTATGCTATCAAAGACTTCCCTTAGTCCAACTTCCATTTTATATTATGTTTTGTCGTTGTGTACTTTGGTAGTGATTAAATATGTGTGATTGATATGCTAAGAGGCTTGTTTGGGTTCTTCAAGTTCCCATTTGCCGTGTCACGACTTGGCCCTAAGCTTGGGTCATGACAAACTTGGTATCAAACCACTAGGTTATTAATGGTCCTCGGAATCCAACACACCATGTCGATTGTAATCTTATCATGGTTGTGAAGTGCACCACAACTATGAGTAAGAGGCTATACGGCCCTTTAGGAAATGTTTCACTTCTTAATGATCTATCTCGTGTGATAGAGTTAAGTCCCCGTAAGACTTATTCCTGATTCTTAACTTATGTTTCAGAACATGTCTCAAGCTATTCAGGATGTCAACATTTCCAATACAGAGGTTCACAATGCTCTATGGATATTGGCCAAAGTTATGACCGCCCAACTCAAACAATCAGTGGGTACCCTTGGATATCAAATGATAAGAAAGGGGAGAAAAAGACTAAGAGGGCTCGTGTTGAGGGTACTTCATATTCTACGCCCAAGTGCCCAAAGAAAAGGATCCCTTTTGACACTTGTTAGGGGTGTGGTAAGAAACATCAAGGAAAGTTTTTGGCGGGGATTGCCAATTGCTTCAAGTGTGGCAGTGTTGGGCTTAAGATGAGGGGTTGTTATCACGACTAAAGCCTAGGACTATACATGACACAACGAATGTGAACCCAAAAGGTCCCCAAACAAGCCTCTTAGCATATCATTCACACACCCTTGGTCACGGAAGCCAAGTAAACAACATCAAGCGAATGCAATTAAACATATATAATAAGAGAAGAGTTTAATAGAATAAATCATAAAGAGTCAAAGCATAATTACATCACTTGTCCAACACCACCTTTAACATAGATTGGGCGAGTGCCAAGATAAGCTTTCCGGGCTCACTCTTTTAGTATCAAAGTGTTCATCATAAGGAAATAACATGAGCAAGAGAGAAAGGCTACTGTCCCCCAACTTGAGGACTCACCACAAGCTATCTTCAAGATGTCAAAACTAGCCACAAGTGGGATGATCGTGAGGAGCTTCAATCCTACATGATAACATCATGTAGGCATAAAGTATGCATTTGTACTTTTGAATGTACTAAGTATGTAGGGCGCAATGCAACAAGAGATAGGCAACATAATTGAAATGCATAATTGTAAGCAAGAGATAGTATATTAGCAACATGACATGCATGTGTCATGACCTAAGCCTAAGGCTTAGACGTGACACAGTGAATGGGGAACCCGAAGGAACCCCAAACAAGCCTGTTAGCATATTATACACACATCCTTGGTTGCGAAAGTAATAAAATACAATAAGAGATAGTAGATAGGGACAAATGTGGCTAAGCCACATTTCTTATATCATAAACATCATGAGTCAAGAGGGAGTCAAAGCTTATTAACATACATTTCCAACAACACCTCTAAAATATGAACACAAAAGAAGGACAGTCTTAGAACATGGCAGGAGATCATAAGCATGGTCCCTGAAATGGAGGACTCACCAAAGAGCTTGAGAGATGTCATACTAGCCACGTGGAGGTGGATGATAAGTAGGGCTCTGCTTCCTACCTGGTGACATCATTTGGGCATATAGTATTCGTTAGTACGTTTGAATGTACTAAGTATGTAAGATGCAATGCAACAAGTAATATGCACTATAAACAAAATGGATAACATAGGAAAAGAATAAACATATAATAATATGGAATGTATGAAGGATACTTGAAGAAAATAATGTTTATACAAAACATAATACATGTGTAAGAAGAGACCATTGTTAGTGCATATCGAAGGCCTACTACCCCCTTGGAGAGGCGAATGAGGTATGAACCCTCAATCGATTATCAGGAATAAACCCTTCAAAATGGTTGATGAGCTACAAACCCCCCTATGGAGGATAAACCCCCCAATGTGGTTATCAAAGTACAAACCCCTCGACATAGTTGCACGGGCCTACCACCTCCCAAGAGAGACATTGAGGTACAAACCCCATAACATGGTTACCCCAGCCTACAACCCACTGAGTGAAGCTTGGTCAATTCCCAACACTATAGAGATAAGGTCATATACATACATTCCTTTCATCAGTATATAGTCATTCAACTCATAATACATACAATGGACCTTCAATTTCTCAAGAAACTCATAATTGGATATTTTATCAAACACTTAGTGGGTATGTAGTGCTACTTCAAATAGGTTCATTGCTTTGGCCAGAATACGATTAATCTAGCATAGGCTATATGAGCCCCTAGTAGTTTATCAGATAGATTGATAAGTTGGGAAATCTCGGCATACCAAGCAAAACCGGTGGTTTCTTGGTCGCGACCAGCTAAGGATAAAGTTCCATTAAAGAACGTTTCCACATGGTAGTACCTCCTCAAGGAATATAAGGTTTTCATAAGGCTAATCTTGATCCACCATCCAAGCACAAATGCCTTCGTTTACGAGAATATTTTTGGTGTAGAAAGTCTCAAATTCTGGATCTTCCGCTGCGTGAATTTCCTGCAAAACGAAGTCATAAGCACGTAGGTTCAGAGCTAGACCGACTACTTCAAGAGCACTCATCCATAAACCAGTTACTGGTACAAATAATATAAAGAAATGTAACCAACATTTATTGGAAAAAAACAACCCCAAAGATTTGGGACCAAAAGCGATTAGCAGTGACCATTGAATAGGTTTCTTCAGCTTGAGTTGGGTGAAAAGCACGGAATGTATTTGCACTATCACCATCCTCAAACATAGTATTTTCTACAGTAGCACTATGAATGGCATATAGCAAAGCAGCGCCCAATACACCGACAACTCCCATCATATGAAAGGGGTTCAAGGTCCAATTATGAAACTCTTGAAAAAATAGAATGAATCGAAATATAGCTACTACACAAAACCTATGTGCAAAGAACAAACCAGACTGACCTAGTGGATAAATCAAAAATACAAAAACAAAAATAGCAATTGGACCAGAGAATGCAATTGCATTATAATGTCTTAATTTAACAAATCGAGCAAGATCGAATTGACGTAACATGAAACCTATTAGGCCAAATGCTCCATGAAAGCACCAAAAGTCCATAGAGCCCCCAATTGACACCAACGAGTAAAATCTCCTTATGCTTCGAGACCCCATAGTAACAACAATGAATGTACTAAACTATTAGCAGGAGTAGAAACTGTGGCAGTTAAGAAATTGCAGCCTTCCAAATAAGAACTGGCCAATACATGGGTATACCATGAAGTTACAAAGGTTGTACCTATCAACCAACCCTCTACAACAAAATAGGAACAAGGAAAGAGCAATAGACCGGACAACCTACAAAACTAAAACAGTCCCTCTGTAACCAGTCATCCATAATATTAAATAAATGATTTTCCTCTTTGATAAACTTACCAATGGCTATAGTCATAGTGATCCTCCTATTCAACTACTTTGACCATTTCTGAGCGCCTCATATCTTTTTCGGGGCATCCCAAGATCCGATCATTTTTGTATGATTTCTCTTGCACTGCCCTTTTCAATGGATTTTGAAGATAAAAAATACTTTATTGATTAGCCCATAAACTGACCTAGGTAAATCCATGAAATCTATTGGATTATTCCTTCTGACTAAGCATATGAACCATGAATTGTCTTAATAAGATAATTCAATCAATCCCTTGTTTTGAAAGAACTCTTCAAAGACCAAATGGTCTCTTTCCTTCATACTTCATATAAATAAATCTAAAACCTCAGAGTATATCTTTCCACACATCGAAGGAAAAAAGATAGTTCGATCGAATATTTATTTTTAAATTCTTTTATCTGTTAGAAAAAGAGATAAGCTACTATTTTTCCTTTTATAAAATCTCAAATTAAATAAATAAAATAAATAAAATAGGAGACTGGAAATGAAAGTCTCTTTCTCGCATCTATTCTTCATCACATTAGTGGAACAAAACAAAAATACCAAACGCAACGATATTGAAATATTTGGTACATGAAGCCATGACCTGATAGATATACATTGAAATCTACAATATACTTAATATAATTAATATAGAATATAGATGAAATTAATCTTTGATCTAGAATCAAAGCAAAATAAGAAAGGGCTCTTATGGTGTGCTTTGGAAGAAAGATTTCTCTGTAGAGGAAAGGAATAACAAATTATTTCTATAATTTTTCCTATACAAAATCTAGTAACAAGAAGATTTAATGAGAAATATCGACAAATTCTTGTGGAGTCCAAAACAAAAAAATAAAATAAAAAAATCAACTGTTCCAATTTCATCTCTATTGAATTTGAATATCAGAATAGGGAATACAGTCATGATTCAATAGGTCAGGTCCACTTACTTTTTCTTTTGTTGATTTCTAACCTTTCGAATCAATTTGGTTGGTATAATGGAAAATAGGAATATTCGGTGATTCAAGAAGTGATTTTTCATTATTCCTAAATGTATACTAATGAAAATTGACTAAACAAATGTTCAACTTTATAACTAAGTATAATAATAATATATTATCCAGTCAGTTACTTTTTTTTTTATTACAAATAAAAATACAATTCTACCATCAAATATGTATACTAGATTGGGGCTTACAAAGCCCCTTATCGGATTTGAATCGATGACTTACGCCCTTACATGGTGTTACTCTACCACTGAGTTAAAAGGGCCTTTTTTATTTAATTCTAGAATTATTCACTACATGGATAAAATATCTACATGTACATATATTATAAACATAAGTATATATGCATTAAGTACGTGAGTAGCTACATAGTGTCTAGCGGCTCATTGTTGAATAATAAAAAAATGGATTTACCTAGGAAGCCTAGGAGAAAATGTAATGAATTGTTTCAAGATCAACTCGAATTACTTTTTTCTTTTATTGAATTGATCCCACCAGAACAAAATTCACTTGATTGATACATGTACATACACCTAGTAATTCAACATAAATTTCAAGATATTTCATCGAATCATGGAATGAAGAGATTTCACTTGTCTCCTAAACTAAATTCTTGGAGAAAAAATTCTCCTCTTCTACTAGATTTATAATGTCGATTCAAATGAATAATTTGTCAATGACGAATAAAAAATAATTCTATGCAATTCTGGAAGGGGGAAAGATCCCTCTGATTTCTCATTCGATTATATTGACAATTTCAAAAAACTAATCATACTATGATCATAGTATGATGGTCGTTGGTCAAGCAGACCCATCGTCTAGTAGTTTAGGACATCTCTCTTTCAAGGAGGCAGCGGGGATTCGAATTCCCCTGGGGGTAGGGTACTATGAAAAGAAGTTGATCATGGATTACTAATAAGTCAAAAATAGATTCTTCCTGGGTTGATTCTCGAGCGGTTAATGGGGATAGACTATAAATTCATTGGCAATATGTCTACGCTGGTTCAAATATAGCTCGGCCCAATAATTCACCAATCTGCCATGAGATGATATAACCACCTTTATACTTTAGAAATATCCAATCCGGAGATAAAAACAAATCAAAATTCTGCTAGATCCCGTATTTCCCGGGGATTGTAGTTCAATTGGTCAGCGCACTGCCCTGTCAAAGTGGAAGCTGCGGATTTGAGCCCCATCAGTCCCGACAGATCCAATAAATATATAAAAAAATCCCTCCCTTTTTATGAAATAGACCAAGGGAAGAATATCATTGCCAAAGCAAAGGGTAAATCCTTATTTCTTTTTTTCATTTAGCTTTTATTATTTGTTTGGGTTTGTAATATGTGACGACTGGAAATGGAAGAGCTATTTGATGAGACATCATCAGATGACTGTACAATAAAATAAGGAACTAGATATATTAGAGAGAAAAAAATTAGATAATAAAAATAATAAAGAAATAAAGAAATTTTGGATTAGGTCAGCAATCCAAGTTTGGGATGGTATGGATAAAAGAACTTCCTATGTTATACTATTCAATTCTTGACGAGGAATTGATTTGATAGTTCAGATATTGTTATTCATGATATTGATCTAATTCAAGATTATCGAGAGGTAATATTCATTCATTGAATTTATAGGCCAAATCTTTATCATCTCTATGGGACTAAATCCCGAGTTATTGCAAAGTAAAAAATCGATGAGATTATGGAAGTAAATATTCTTGTATATTGCTACTGCACTATTTGTTCTAGTTTCTACCGCTTTTCTACTTATCATTTCTGTAAAAATAGTTAGTAAAAATGATTAATTACTAACTAATTTGAATGAAACTTGACTTTTAAGTTCTTAGCCAAAATTGATGAAATAAAATGAAAAAGATTCCAATTTTATGTCTTAAATGAAATGAGTGGACTAGAATTGACAGTATTCTAATAGATAGATAGTATGGTAGAAAGATTCATCTTTTTCTTTCTACCATACTATTTATTGGTTAGATTGTTGTTATAAAGCTGCCCCCTATAATAAAATAAAGATAGAGGTTGCATTTGATATGGACCTATATATCAATCTATAATATTATCTTGATATATGTGAATACCAATTCCATATATGGGATTGACATAGCATCCAATTTTAGTTATTTGGTATATCTATTTGTTCTGATCAATCTGAATTATTCCTATATCTTATAGTTAGAATTACTATATTTTTTATTTCCAATATGAATCTCGGTATCAATTGAGAGAATCAAATCAAGGAAGCAAAAGCGATAAATATAGGCATATTCAAAAAATCACGTAGTAATCTTTTTATTTAACATTCCCAAGAAGTAAACCATTGATAGTAGTTCCACGGGCATCGAAAAGGAAGAGTAAACCTCACTAATTTTTAACGCCTAAACCATGATATGAAATAAGCCGATAAATTCTAAATCCACTTTCAAAAATTTGAAAGCGGTAAATACGCAATATGTGACTCACCTGATGATCTTATTCTACATAGTATCTCATTAGACAACCACTGAGTTTATATTCTTTATTTCTCATACAAAGTTTATATACACTTAACAAAACCATTTCTTCTTTGAACAGTAAAGAGAGAAACAAATAAAATAAAAAAAGGGTCTGACTCTCCTCAGTATCACCTAGGAAGAGGCCATTGATTGGAACAAAAAACTTAGGAAGAATTAGCTTCGAATAAATTTTTTGGGATCCTATTCCTTTTGAACTTCAAACATGGGAATCGTTGAAATAGCTCTTTGATTGAAAGAGGATGATTCCTATAATACATTGCTCCAGTCGAGTCCAATGAAATTTCAAAATGAAGATATTTTTGTTTTATTCCAAACGTGTTGAAGAACCATCTAGAAAGCAATTGATATTTATACAGTTCGCTTCCTTAACTCAATTAGTATGACCCCTAGAGTCCACTCCTTCAAGACACTATGAGTGAAAGGAAAAAAGTAAAGACTACCACTAAAGCAGCCCAAGCAAGATTTACTATATCCATATGAATTATGTCCCCTATCTCTATAAATATAAAGGAATTGTTCCATTATTCCTCACTAATAATAGTAGAATCAATGACGCAGAGTCAAAAAGAATGAAAATTATTAATAAACCAATCCAATAAATTTGCTTATTTTAGAAGAAATTCCTATATTATTTATAATTGGTAAAGATTAAACCCAAGCAAAATTCGCAGTAACATCTCAAGGGAATGTTACTAGTGGAACATGTAGGAATAATAGGTCCTATTCTTTTTTTGTTGACCCTCATTTCAATTGATTTGGATGCTTGAGCACTGAGATATTTTTGTGAGTTCCTTGTATATAATAAAGTATCTTCTGCCCCCTTCCACAACTATTTTAATTTTCTATCAGGCTCTCCAATCTAATCCAAGGTCCAGTCATTATATAATGCATTAATAATATAAAAATTAGATTTGTAGTAGAAGGTAATTGCAAAGTCTTGATAGCCCCTCTAGCATTCGAATATTTACTTGAAAGCTAAACCTAAATATGTAATGCAAGGATATTTACAATTTTTTAGAAAAACACCTTGAGTAGGTGTTTAGAATCAAACAAGTATCAATAGTCCGCTTTCTTTGCTTCTGCTGACGAATCATTCAGCTTGTTATATCAACAGACAAAAAAAAAGATATTTTGAGTTTTTTGTTGATCAGGCGACACCTAGATTTGAATTGGGGAAAAATGGATTTACAGTCCTCTACCTTACCACTCGGCCATGTCGCCAAAGCTTTTTTATTGTACTTGCACCTTGAGTTTGTTTTCCTTAATTTTTCCTAAAAGTCAAAGAAATCCTAATCCTTCTTCCTTTTTGATTGGGTTTGATTCATCCTTTCAATTTCGATTGAGTCTACCTCAAAATTCATAATGTTCAAAACTTTCTCTTACCTTTTTATTGAAAAATCAAATGTGGATTTTCTTCAGTCGCAAAATATAAAATTCAACTTTATGAAAATAGGACCCATTAACTATTGACTTAGAATGCATGAATGATTCCAAGGCAATTCAACTATGGCAATTCTTGTTAAGAGCTGAAACCAAGAGTTCAAAGCGGCCAAGCAGAATCCTAGTTTCTAAAAGAACTCATTCCAGAAGGATTCGTTAGCTAATCTTTCTACGCTTAGATCTCTCTTCTCTTATTCTATATTTCTAGGTCGAGGGAATCCACCCAGGATGCAAATAAATGGTTAGACGACCAGCGAACATTCTATCTAAGAAATTGGTTGAATGAGGAAAAAATGTCGGGAGAAGTAGAAGGGGAAACTCTCTTTTACCCAATCGCCCATGGCAAAAACAAAGATGGCATAGACCTGGTCAGGCAGTTAGGGAATTCGCACTAGCTATAACAGAACTTGATGGACGAGCTCTTTACAGTGGGGGATTCTAGGATGGCTAGGGATATTTATAAGCTTTATAGATTAAGGGATATTAGAAAGATGCTAGCTTAAAGGAGCTCCCCGCAATGGGACTACTGGAAAAGGCCTGATAAAAAAGCTAAAAAAACTCATTTGCTTTTTTCTAATAATCCGCTTGCTTGGCTCTTTTTCTTAATAAAATAGATGTCTAGCCCTTATCCTACTAACGATGAACTTCTATATGTAACCTAGCAAGGAAAGGCTAAACAAAGCATCACTCCTAGTAGTTCACTCACTCTTACTTCCTTTTACAACAACCTATTAAAAAAAGCCGAGTCTATTTCAAGAAAATAGTCTACATTCACTTATATTATCTCGAGTAATTGAATCGCCCGCTTTAGGCTAGAGAGAAGAGAAAAAGAAAGAAGGCCTTGGATTGGAAAAAATTCTTTTGTTGATTTCTCAACTAATTCAATTGGCTGCGGGCCGACTTATTATATGATAGCCTCCCAGTCCTATTCCTGTTTAGAGAGATCTTCATTCAAGAAAGGTAAGGACTCAGAATCAAGACATTGCCAACCCCCTCCTCATGGAGGGACCAGACGAAGGATGTTGTGCGCTAGTCTGAAATTTTAGCGGTTGGCATGTGGAATCAATAATCCTATCTATCATATCTATAGGCCTATGCCTTTCCTTAATCACTGCATTATTACTGACACACTATCTGACCTTGAAGGTTATGGTAAGGTTGGTATTCCTTTCTTTAAAAATGAATCCCCATTAGCTCTGAAGCTAGGAAAAAATTTGCTATGTCCCTATTTGAATTCATTCTCTCAGAAAGACCTAGCTATTACAATTGATTACTTTATGGTTGAATAGCCTATACTCCATTTTTTATCTCATTGAACTTATAGAAAGTTTCAATAAAAGATAGATAACAGGAAGAGAGAGAGAAAAAGAAGATAGATTCATTCTCAAATATCTTAGACTGAAGAATGAAAGCGTATAAGGGAATCTCTTATCTAAGCTTCCTACTTGTATGAAATTGGACCCACTACCCCGTTACTAGGATGCAGAATATGAACAAAAGAAAGACATCAAAAGAGAGGGAAATAAATAAAGAAGAAAGGGTAATGAAATCCAAGGAGCATAGCGGAGCATATCTCCTAAAGGAAATGAGCTTTCATTCAAATAGTAGTTTGGCAGCATCTACTCTTTCAAAGAAAACATCCAAGCTTAATGTAAATTATTTTGATATTGTGCTATACGAGCGGGGTGACTAGCGACAAGAGCAATCTCAGTGACTATTCCCTCACTTCCTGCCAATAAACACTCCAGCTTGTCTAACGACAAGCCTCTAACAATTGAAAAGCGGTACATACACATGGACCAATGATCCAATTTGAGAAGAAGCTCTTTTCTCCAATTTTCGTTGGTTAGTGCCAAGGTGGAAAGGTTTTGTAAACAATAGGTTAAGAAGGATTAGTCTATAAAGTGAGCCGTTAAGTGAACTATAAAGGATAAGACAGAGTCCTAATATTTCTTTTCTGTTTCCGATATAGGCTTCGTTCGGGTCATATAAATGCAGCTGCATCTAGCCCTGTCGCCTAGTGGCTCCCCTTTTCTATCTATTCTTAGCTTAGCTATAAAAAAAATTGAAGCCTTTTTCACTCTTATGGATCAAGATAATTTCATTCTTGCGTAGCAAAGGAGCTAGCATTTCTTCAGTAATCAATCTCGTTCCTCTAAAGCTAGGATTTTTTTTCCTTCTCCTTCGACCCAAGCCACAAGGCAAAGGGCAAGCTGACTTAGAGGATGATTGTCTACTTTCTGAATCAAAGAATTTACCAAAGGCTATTCATCTAGCTATCGAGAAGGATCTAATCTATATCTTCTATCCAATGCCTCATTCCTTACCCATGTAGTTTTGTGTCCACGTTTGTCGTATCTGGAAGTCAACTAATTTATATATGTAAGAGTTGGAAGATATAGGGCCAAGGCTGAGAAATCTAAGTAAACTAATCCATTTCGTAAGAGAAAAAATTCTGCACTATTAGTTAAGAATTCATATGTATGATCCTTTCTTCCAGAGTGCTTCGCAGAAAGTCGAGTTCCGTAGCCCGTTGGGGACAGCGTGTTCATGGATTCCCAGGGGCGAACCCTTTTTCTTTGATAACTGAATAGTTTTATGGTCATTGGATGCAAAACTCTAAACTAAAGTAGTAGTTCCCATTCAGTGATTGCCACGATTCTTCCTTTTACTAAATCATATCTCCTCAACCCTCATCCTGCTTGAGTTGGCAAAGGAGAAGGAGCCCCTTCATGAAATCGAAGAGCCGGTGTTCTTCTGTCATACCAAAAATGTCTAGGGAGAACTATGAAAAATGGCCTTCAGATACTCACCTCTTTGCTTCAGGCTCATTAACATGGTGGACCACAATCAAGAAGGAAAACCCTCTATTCTGCCAGAAACTCATCCACAAAGGAAATCTAATTGCAATTCGTACTCCGCCTTCTTTACTTTGGTCAACCAACAAAACTATCAAGATAGATCTGTATTCTTTGATGCCTCCTTAGACGTAGTCCGACAAGCCATTCCATATCCCAAAAATCTTCAATCTTAGCATCTCGGGTGCTAATGAATGCCTTTGATTTCGCTTGATTCGAACCATCTATGTCGAGCCACTACTGACGACCTTCTTTAGTTTGGTGACCTAGCCCCTATTCTCTAAAGCTTGCCACCCCTAACTATTAGTAGAAACACTTTCACGATCCCCTATCCTTTCATCATAGTCCACCTAACCAGCCCATCTTTATCCAGAGAAGCAATCGCTCACTCGAAATCTGTCCCATCAGTTGTGTAAGAGACTATGCTCCCGTCGAGCCACACTAGCCTACGGGTTCTTCCCACTAGCGCCTATCCAATATTCAATTCAAAAAGAGCTTGGATTGCTGATTTTCCTCTTTCTGAATAAAGTAAGTCCCAATGTTGGAAAGAGCTCAAATTCAAAGGACCCTTTCGCCTTCAACACCTTTATGAGATACTATGTGCAGACCGACTCTCCTCTTGCAACCCAACGGATGCTGTGAACTCGCTGTTCCTTCAGAACTGATCGGTAATACCATAGGAGTAGGACTTTTTGGTGGAAATACTATTTATGGTACAGTACCGGTCATGTAGTGCCCAGTAATAAATACAATATTCAAAGTTTCCCTGATGGTTAGTTGTGGAATTCCCTTCCTAGCAATTAATAGAATAGGAATAGTCCTATACAACAAGGAGGAAAGAAGTTTCAAACTCTAAACCCAACTCGGAAAAGAAGGGCTCTCTAGCATAAGGAAGGTACTATGTATTTTTATTTTATACAATGAATGGATAGATTCGATAAGAATAGAAAGAGAGAGCCAAGGGCAGCTATTGCTGTGAATTGTTATGATGTGTATCTCCTCTCCTTTTGGGGAAGCACGCGTGCAGGTGCAGGAAGGATTCAGCATAGCAGACAATAAATTTATGGGTTCGTCCCATGTGAGGACCTGCACTTCAAAAAATGAGGTGATAGCAATCCTAGGTGGAAGGGAGAGTGTAGATCCCCTTTACCAGGGGGGATGAGATAGATCTTTATGGATCATAAGAGCTTGAGGTACTTGATGACATAGAAGGAGCTGAACCTTCGCTAGGATGGCACACTTCTATTTTGGGGACGAGTGTGGTGTTCCTCAAGATAGTGACCTATGCCATGATATCTTGGAGGAGGCGCATAGCTCACCTTTTTTCCTGTACCCAGGAAGCATGAAGATGTACAGGATGATCCGCCGACACTATTGGTGGAAAGGTATGAAGAGGGATGTCGCTGAGTATGTGGCTAAATGCTTAGTGTGCCAGCTGGTTAAGGCTGAGCACCAGAGACCAGCAGGACCCTTACAGCCAATTTAGATACCACAATGGAAGTGGGACGTGATAGCCATGGACTTTGTCTCTAGATTGCCGAAGACTGCGAGGCAAGATGGCACCATTTGGGTGATTATTGATCGGTTGACCAAGTCAGCTCGCTTCTTGCCGATCAGTATGACTTACTCTATGGGCAAGCTAGCCTAGATATATAATGATGAGATAGTGTGCCTACACGGGATACCATCATCCACAGTATTAGAAAGAGATCTACAGTTCATACGACTATATCGATATGGAATAGCCTTGGTTCCATCTATTGCGACAGAGGTAAAGCTTTGTTATGTTGTGTACAGACACTTTTTATTTGTTAACCCATCTAGTGCACAACTATATGCCTATGTAGGTGGCCCTCATATGGGGAGCTCTTGGGCGTTTTTTCACTCAATCGCATAATAACATGACAACCAATCCTCATGGGCGGCCAGGCAAGGAAGAGACTAGCTAAAAATGTAATAAGAGAAGAAAGACATGGATAGACTAAAGCAGGCCTGAACTAAGATCTTATCTCAGATGCTAAACTAGTTTTAATGAGGTTTTGGAATACCTAATTCTATCTTATTGATGCTTCTAAACGTGGGTTTTTTGGCCTTCGAAGGGTAAAAGGTCTTCTTTTTCTACATATGGGCAGGTCTTCAATCACCCTTGAATACTACTTGAATACTACAAGTGTTCAGAAAAACAAATCAAATAATCAGTCGCTTACAGGTTCGCTTTCTGTTAGTGTGCAGTTAGACTCTCTTCTAGCTTCTTTATGGCCCTATATCCCGAGCATAGACCTCTTGCAATTTGGTCCTTTCATCGGAGGTGGGCTTCAGTCCATACAGTGTATGCCTAAGTTTAGTTGTAAGATAAACTTGGTATTAACATTCTGTACAACACAACAATTCAGGCTACCCTTGGAGCCATAGCACAGCAAGCACTCATTAGGCATGGAGATGTGATTTGAGCTTCAAATGTAAAAGTGAGATAAGATCGAGTGGTCTCCTATTTCAACTTCTGGTACTATAGCCGAGACAGCGACGGTTTCTGTGTCAGTTCAACTTCTTTTAGGACGTGCCAGACTTGATTACTCCTTACTTTGCACCACGTCCTCTGACTGGTAGCATTGTGGATTGGAAGGACTTCCCTTAAGACTGAGTCACTGCCTCATTATGATGATCCTGAGGCCATCGGCTCTATGACTAGGCTTCTTGAGCAACAAGATGCCCAAGAAAAGACCAGGAAAAGAAAGTACGTAAGTTGGCTTTTGGATTTTACTATGTCCCGGGACAAACCTCTTTGCGCCTAGGCTGGGCTGACAGGTTTTTGGCGCCAAAAGGGGAGGGAGAAAGATTCAGTTAAGTAGTTAAGGCCATTAACCTTTACTTTAATTCATTAGAATAGCTAGTAATCACGGATCAGCATGCCAGCATTGCAACTATTTCAGAGTGGGGGTAATTATCCTAAGAATAAGAAAGAGTAAAGAAGTACTTTGTTCGAATCAACATCTGTCACAAATGAGATTGGTTCTCTTTTTATCTTCCTATTAGGGATCTGACTCCCAATTTTCATAAAGAGAAAATGGCCCTATTACACTCTACACCTATGGTTAGGTAAGTGATTATGTTGCTTGACACAACTACCACTGGAAAGCATGAAACAAGCAAGAGTTCCATGCGCTTATTCACTAAATTTACTGACTAAGCTAACTACTTACTAAAGTATGTTGGTAGGTCGGGTTCCCTTCAAAAGGGGCTTAGTAGCTAACACCAAGCATATAGCTAAGCTGGCGAGAAAGGGCAAACAGAGACCTAAAATATAGACAGAGGCTAGGAGGATCTCATTGTCACGCCCCAAAAACCCGTTAGGGCGGACGGACACCCGTTGCTGATAAGGCTTGGGAGAACCAACCTGTAACCATGTGCATCCTATATGTATTATAAGGGGTTTCCACCTCTAACATGCCTTTAAGCAGATAAATAGTGATAACAAGCCAAAAGGAAATGCATGCGACTAGGTCATTGGGGTCACACTGTCTAAAGCGCGAGACATGACTTCATTGTACTTTATATAGTCTACAAAGCCTCTAAATAAAGAAAACATTTGGTGAAGTTTGGGATAGGCCCCACCTCAAGAAACTATGTAATAAAAATATGTACAAAGCCCCGAAACAACCTGGAGCTTGGTGACAGCAGCAAAATATCCAGTACTCCTACTGGGGAGATCTATTAGCACCTGTACCTGCAGCATGGCATGTAGGTCCCCGGTAAGGGACATCAGTACAAGATAATGTACTGAGTATATAAGGTAAGAAACACTATATGTGATATAACAACTCAAGTGAAAATGTATACTGGTGTAGCATAAAGGACCACCTTTATTTATACTGTGGGATCATGTACTTTATGTGCTTTATATTGCTTTACCTTTACTATAGAATCTGTACTGTAAAATTTGTGCACAACTATAATACAAATGACCAACTAATCAGTGGTGAAACTGTATCAAGTTCGTCCCTAGCAGGGTTATATTCACCCCCTTGGGCTACCTCCCTTTGATAGGATCATCCCTGGCTAGGTTATATTCAACCTCCTTAGGCTACCACCTATCAGAAAAAGTATATACTTTATCTTTCAATTACCTTTGAGATGATTCTTTTGGGGGCCATAGTATTGAAGCTGTAGGACTGTATAGGTGACATTGACATGTGGATAATCACACAAGACAACATGACAATGAAAAGAGTACGTTATGTAAATACTAAAATGCATATGAATTGGAATAACTTGTGAACTTTATTTAGTAACAAGAACTCATATAACTTGGTATCTAAGCATGTATGCAGTTTTAAAGGTGACTATGTATG
>JAOTQJ010000002.1:4625583-4637662 GCA_025642045.1 Solanum sejunctum | reverse complement strand
AAAATTATGGTGTTTGTATGAATTAATAATCTAATAGGTGATTCATCTACTTGCTTAGCTTGAAATTACTAGCTAAACGAAGAAGAGGTTCGACGTTATTTTTGTCCAAGTTCGATTATGGAAAAAAATCTATTTTAAAGGTGTTATTTTAGCCCATATTTTATCATGATAAATGGGCCTTATTTTCAGTCCACGAAGAATGAAAAAAGAGTCCAAGTATATTCCAAACCACTTCACTAATTGGGGCCAAAAACGGATTAAGAGGAAGGCTGGAAATTGGCAGCCCAAGTCCATTAGAATTTTATGCCCATTTTGGCCCAATTTTGGGGACGAAGATGCAGAATATTTAGCCCAATATTATATGTTACTCGTTGGTCAAAGGTCCCAAGGAAAGTCATCCAAATTAGGCCCTTCAAGAGGGGATTATAAGCAGCACATTTCGGTCCTCATTTAGACTTAGAAAAAATTTCAGCTTTCCCCGTTTTCTCTCTACACGTTTCTTGACCTAGTAACAACAGCCAAACAATCTCTTAGGCTTCATAAGGAGTTGATAAACTTTAAAGATAAAGGTAAGTGGTTATATTTGTGTATGCAGTATGATTATTTCATGAAAATCAAAAAGTAGATGATGGTATGCTTTGCTGGAAAATTCTGGACAACTTGTGTCCAGAAAATTGCTGCACTCTTTTCTTTCATTTTAGTGATTTCTAAATGGTTTATGGGCTATATTATGAAGAGAATTTGATGTTATTAACATGATTTGAGTTATAGACATTACCCTAAGGTTCCAGATTTTTGTTGCATTTAACATATGAGTTATATTGTGCTATCTTAAGTGTGATGTTGGTTGGAAGTTGTGAGTTGTTAGATTTAAAGCTATTAGCTCATGTCCTTAATGACTTCTTGGATGATCTTATAAGATTGTATTATCACTATTGGTATGTGTAAATATTGTTGGAATAGTTTGGTTAGAGTTGGAAAAGGTTTGGAATTATCGTCATCGAAATATAGCGAAGGGGGGAGTAATGTTATGTTGTCCATTCGTAAGTTATGTAGAATTGTAGTATATTATTCCACGATTTACCCCTGATTTGGGAATATTTTTGGACTATATTAAGAGTGATTTTATGTGGTAAAATCATTGGAAATAATTTTGGTAAAGTTGAAATAGTTTTGGGATTGTTGACATCGAGGTATGCTAAAAGGGTATAATGTTATGTTGATTGTTTATATTACTTTACCTTTACTATATAGTTTTATTGCCTCTTTAAGGTAGTAACAAGGTCATACAACGAGGTATGTAAGGTTACTTGAATTCGTATCATTTGGCATGAAACATAGATCCTTCGGTAAGTAAAGGTATTTATCTACTCCAATATAATAAGAAGCCATGTATACACTCTTTTACATGTTCATATGCTCTTATCTGGAGTTCCCTTCAAATCTACATACAAACATGGATACCAAGTACACGAGTTCTTGTTGCTAAACAAGGTTCTTGAGTTGTTTCATTTCATATGTATTTCGTTGCTTATGTAACATACTCTTTTCAATGCCATGTTATCCTGAATGTTTATTTCCATATTATATATTTCATAAATAGCCTAGAAGCTCTAATATTATGACCACCAAAAGAATAATTTCAAAGGTAAATGAAAGATAAAGTATACAGTTTCTGATAGGTGGTAGCCCGAGGGGTTGAGTATAACCTAGCCAGGGATGATCCTATCAAAGGGGGGGGTAGCCCGAGAGGTTGAGTATAACTAGCTAGGGATGAACCCGATACCGTTTTACCACTGATTAGTTGGTCATTTATAGTTTATGACGTGTACAGACTATATAGTAAAGGTAAAGTAATATAAAGAACATAAAGTATACGATCCAAAGTATATCCAAAGGTGGTCTCTTATTCCACAACATTGCATAGTTTCATTTGAAATTGTTACTTCATATACAATATTTCATAGCCTTACATACTTAGTACATTATCTCATACTAACGTCCCTTACAGGGGACCTACATTTCATGCTGCGAGTACAGTTGCTAATAGCAGTAGAGTCCAGGACATTCAGCTGTTGCTACCAAGCTCCAGGTTGCTCCGGAGCTTTGTGTATATCTAAAGTTTATATATTTAGTTTATATAGTGAATTGAGGTGGGGCCTGTCCTGACACTTATCAGATACTCTTTTATTTAGAGACTATGTAAATTGAGGTATGGTCATGTCCCGTACTTTAAATGTCGTGGCCCCAATGGCCTAGTCACATGCATTTTCTTTCGGTTTGTATCACTGTTTACCTGTATAAAGGTATGTTAAATTATAAAAATGTGTAGAAAGTGCTTAGATATAGGTTGGTTCTCCCGAGCCTTATCGGCAATGGATGCCAGTCCGCCCTAATATGACTTGGGGCCTGATAGAATTATGTCCCCTAACTCTATAAATATAAAGGAATTGTTCCTCACTAATATTAGTAGAATCAATGGCGCAGAGTCAAAAAGAATGAAAACTGTTGAGAAATCAATCCAATAAATTAGCTCATTTTAGAAGAAATTCCTATATTATTTACAATCGAAAAAGATTAAACCCAAGCAAAATCCTCAGTAACATCTCATGGGAATGTTACTAATGGAACATGTAGGAATAATAGGTCCTACTCTTTTTTTGTTGACCCTCATTTCAATTGATTGGATGCTTGAGCACGGAGATATTTTCGTGAGTTCCTCGTATATAATAAAGTATCTTCCTCCCCCTTCCACAACTATTTCAATTTCTTATCAGGCTCCCCAATCTAATCCAAGGTCTAGTCATTATACAATGGATTAATAATATAAAATTTGGATTTATAGTAGAAGGTAATTGCAAAGTCTTGATAGCCCCTATAGCATTTGAATATTTACTTGTAAGCTAAGCCTAAATGTGCAAGCATATTTACATTTTTTTAGAAAAACACCCAGACTAGGTGTTTAGAATCAAACAAGTATCAACAGTCTTCTTTCTCTGCTTCTGTTGGCGAATTATTCGGCTCGTTATATCAACAGAAAAAAAGAGATTTTCAGTTTTTTGTTGATCAGGCGATACCTGGATTAAAATTAGGGAAAAAAGGATTTGCAGTCCTCTGCCCTACCACTTGGCCATGTTGCCAAAATGCTACAAATACAAAATAGATGAAAACTTTTCCGGATTACTGAACTGCTTTTTTATTGTACCTACATCTTGAGTTCTGTTTTCCTTAATTATTCCTAAAAGTCAAAGAAATCCTAATCCTTCATTCCTTTTGGTTGGGTTTGATTCACCCTTTCAATTATGATTGAGTCTAGCTCAAAATTCATAATATTCAAAACTTTCTCTTACCTTTCTATTGAAAATCAAATGTGGATTTTCAGTCGCAAAATACAAAATTGAACTTTATGAAAATAGGACCCATTAACTATTGACTTATAATGCATGAATGATTCTTGGTTTTGAATCTCCAAATTTTGGTTTTCTAATGACATAAGAAAATACAACTTGATATATGATATAGAACTAATCAGTGTGCATTTTTTCAATCACGAAATTCCTCTCAATTTTTATTATTAATAATAATTAAAACAACAATTATGAGTATATGTAAATCACCCAAGATGAATTGTTAGACGGATATATATTATTTATACATGTTCCTGATATAAAATTATCAGATATCAAAAAAGTACCATACATCAATTTGAATTATAAATTGAATAAAATATAAAAATTTTGTTTTCGGACAACACATCCTATGTTTCCCCAAATAGAACATAGAACGACAATGAAATAATAAAAGAGAAGAGAGATAGATATTCTAGATATCTCCACACGTGTTTAATCCATACAAACCTTCTTTTATTATACACTTCACAATCGTATTCTACTCAAAAATCCGTAAATAAAATCTCTCTCTTCTCTATGAATCCTTTTTTATTTTGAACAGTGAAATACATAACATAAGGGGCGGTTAAATGCTAAAATACTAATTCTAATTCTATATATTCTTTCTGATTTTTATGCCTTTATCTCAGCAAAAAGATCAAATGTCCAATCTATTTTTTTTTCTGGTATTTAAGTAGGTTGGAATATGTATTATCATAATAATTGTAGAAATGAGATCATTTTTCTTTTTATATTCTATACAAAATCCTATAACTTAATTAATAAGTCTAAGTAGCATATTCCTTCCAGACTTTATGATCCTAGTCATGAAGTTGAGTACGACATCACAATCATCTTGGGAATATCATTCCTAGCCACTGGGCGAGCGCAAGTGGATATGGAAGCTAGTCAACTCAAGTTTAGAGTTTGAATGATAAAGAAGTCATCTTCGATATCCGTCAGTCCATGAAGCATCCAGATGAGTAGAAGAGTGAAGCCTGAGAAATTGGTGAAGTTTGAGTAACCAAGCTGTCCAAATCGTGCCGTGATAATAAATTAGGTGCTACTTAGGAGGAAACCTAAGGTTTTTGATGTAATAACATAGTTATATGTTTATTTTCAGATTTTGTATTCATAGGCAGTTTATTTTCTTATTTCTTGGTTGTAGGTTTGGACATTGGGCTAGTTGCATATAGGGTAATAATGTATTTTATGAAGAGTATGCAGGTGAAGGACTAAGTCATCTAGTATTGAGTTTACGGGACGTAAAAACACTTTACGACCCATACACCATATTGTATAGAATTCTAGTAAGCAGAAAAATATGCACTTCAGTCCACAAAGAAGCTTTATGATTTATAGATCAAACTACGAGTTATGAATGGGGCTCGTAGTCCCCACGTAAGTTTTCTGAAATTTTGCTAAGTGTTTAGGGTTCTACATCTCCACAAGTCGTAACACACTTTACGACTTGTGGATTGGTCCGTGAAACCTAATACTAAAACCTAGGGTTTGGATTTTCTATGAAACCCTGATTTACATGTCGTAAAACCTTTGATGACTTCTAAAGTTCAAGCCCGTTAACCGTCGGTTGACCCAATCAATATATAAATAGAGGGTTCAAATAATTTAACTCTATTCTTGATGTAAATTACTAAATTGACATAACCTACCGCACACCCATGTACTTTCTATCACCACCAGCCACTACCCATCCCTTTTAGGGCAAGAATTTTGGCAACCTAGGGTTTGTCCTACTCACCTCTTTCATCTTCTTCACTTTAACCTCCAAAGCGTGGTAAGTTTTCAGTTGAATTAATACTTCTAAAATGTTCTTGTTTTTAATGATTAATGTGAACATTAAGTGGGTACTGTTATTTAGATATAAAATCCATTCTTGAATTGAATTCTTGATTAGTTGAAATTAGGTTTCCTATGCTTGAATTTTGTCTAAGTCTAGAATTGGGTACTTTAGCCATGTGTAAATGTTAATTGTTTATGCTTATTTTGTCACTCCCCCTTATGTGGTTGAATAATTATGATTGTGAATTATTGAGGGTTGAACTAGGTACATAATCTTATTTGAATCAATTACAAGTGGTCGAAATCATAGGATAATCCATGTTTAATCACTTTCAATGGGGTATATATGTTTGTAGAACATGTTGGGGGTAAGGGTTGTAGTATTGAAATAATGTGGGTATGGGTGTTCTTGCTTTGATGATGATAATATATTGGTTGAAATAGTCTTTTGGGGTCCATGTGATGGACTTAGAAATGTAGGTGATTGGGTTTTCTGGTTCACGAGTGGCTTTTACGGCCCGTGGAACAATCCACGAGTCGTAATTTCCCTTCGTGTATAATTTCAAAAACCTGATATTTTTGAGTGTCCATTAGATGAGACCTTCTACTAGTCGTAGATCACTTTATGGCTCATAGATGAGTCTTGTAGATCCCTGGTTGAACTTAATTACTCACTTGAAATCTCTTGTAAAAAATGGTAAAATTACCACAATACATCTTCCAAAGCTCGAATAGGAAATCTGAGATTGGATTTGTAATCAACGCAAAAAATAGTTAAAAAGTAGTCTTGACCCAATTTAAGAGCAATCGGGTCAAAAAATAATTTTCGCAAACTTGATCAGAAACAGCAAGGGTACGCGATAGGGCCATGACGCGAACCCATCACGGATCCAAAGTAGTATGGGTACGTGACAGCTTCACGACATGGACCTATCAAGGACCCACACTTATATATTTTCTCAATTTTTCGATAGGATTGAATTTTCAAAATTCACATGTGCGTGACAAGTCCGCGTTGCGGACCTGTTATCCGGACTTGTTCCACCAAGTTTAAAAATTTTAAATGTTTTCAGAGACATTCTAGAGTTTTTCCCAACTCTTTTAAACTTAACCCAAGACCCATTTAGGTCATTTGATGAGCAAATAGGGTAAAAAAAAACCATTCTAAGTCTTTCTTTCCAATACTTAAAAGTTAGGGCTTGAGAGAGAGAATAAGAAGAACAAGAGATTGTAGAATTCTTGATGAGTGATTTGAGGAGCTTTATCCCAGGTATGTAAGGCTAAGCGAAAACATGAGATTTTTCTCTCATGTACCCCATAAATGGTCTTAGATGGTTGACTGAAGGTTCTTGAGTTTATATGCATGATTTCTTGATTATATTCTTGAAAACTTTATTAAATGTATGTATTTTCACATGTTGATGGTCATCATAAACTTGTTTACTTAAATTGAATACCTTCTTGAGATATTGCATAAACCCTTTATGTTAATGGTTAAGAACATGTATGAAAGAAGATAGAGATTGAGTCTAGAGCTTTGATTGAGAATATAATTGTGATTGTGATTGAGAATGAGATTTGAGAAAAATGATGAGTTGATAGAACTTGGTAGTCCTATGAGTTTTCATAAATTAACTCTAATGGTTTGTCTATTCTATTGTTTTCTAATGATTGTTCAAATCCTTACTCTGTTGATTGAGATGTCGATTGATGAGATGATTAAAGTCTCTATGAGATGATTGGGCTGTCAAGGTGCATCTATTGGCTATTAATGCTAGTGTTATCACATACTATGTTGTAGATAAATATTTGGAGGAAGGAAAGGTTATATCGAGGTAGTAACGAGGTCATATAATGAGGTATGTAAGGCTACTTGATTTCGTATTATTTGGCATACATCCCTCCTTGGCACATAAAGACACTTGCCAACTCCGACACAACTACTAACCATGTCTCCCCTCTTTGACATGTTCATATGCTCTCATACATAGTCACCTTCAAATCCGCTTATATACATGGATACCAAGTTATATGGGTTCTTTTTGCCAAATAAAGTTCACGAGTTATTTCATCTTATGCGCATTTCATTATTTATGTAATGTACTCTTTCCAATGTCATTCTGTCTTGTATGATTATCTACATGTCACATGTTACATCTACAGTCCTACAGCTCTAATATTGACCACCAAAAAAATTATCTCAAAGGTAAGTGAAAGATAAAGTATATTGTTTATTGATGGATGGTAGCCCGAGGGGTGGAAGAATCACCTAGCCAAGGACGATCCTATCATGGGTGGTAGTATGAGGGGTCAAGGAAGAACCTAGCCAGGGACGATCTCAATACAATTTTACCACTGATCAGCTGGTCATTTGTATTACATGTTGCGCATAAATTATACAGTAAAGGTAAAGTAATATAAAGAACATAAAGTACACGCTCTCAAAGTATAACTAAAAGTGGTCTCTTATCCTATACCAGTGCATAGTTTTATTTGAGTTGTTACTTTATATACAATATTTCCTGCCTTACATACTTAGTACATTATCTCGTACTGATGTCCCTTACGGGGGACCTGCATTTCATGTTGCAGGTACAGGTGCTAGTAGATCTCCCCAGTAGGAGTACAAGATATCCAGCTTCTATTACCAAGCTCCAAATTGCTTCGAAGATTTGTATCTAGAGCTTATATTTTTGTATTGTATAGTTAGTTAAGGCGGGGCCTTTCCCGACCCTTATCAGATACTTTCCCTTATCTAGAGGCTTTGTAGATATGTAGATTGAACTGTGCTCATATCTCATAATTTAACCACTGTGGCCCCAACGGCCTAGTTATATGTATTTTCTTTTGGCTTGTTATCATTGTTTATTTTCTTAAGGGCATCTGAAATGTAGAAACACCTTATAATATGTATGGAGAGCGCATAGATACAGGTTGGTTCTCCCAGGCCTTACCGGCAATAGGTGTCAGTCCGCCCTAATGGGACTTTGGGCATGACATTTATGCCTCATACATAGCCACTATCCATCTTACTCTTCCCAAGGGGAAGAAGCCCGTCGCTCAACCCAGAATAATATATACGAAGGTGAGGGGAAGACGGGTTGACATATCAGAGGAGGCTATCTATCGTATGTTATTTGGTCTCGAGTTCCCTACCCCTAGATCCACCATAGAGTTTAACTATAGGGTGGGAAAATGAGGGACCTACTAGTGAGGAAGTATCCTTAGCGATCAGCCACATTGATTAGATGGTTGGCTAGATATATTGCAGAGCAGGGTCCGGAACCTACTTGGGTCACAACTTGCTTAGATCTTATCGTTATGGCTTTGCTCAGTTTCCTCGCCAAGTTTTGGTGGGTGGTTATTTGTTCACGTATGTGGCTGATATTTGTTGATAATACTCTGATGCGAAATCATGTGGTTTTGGTTGCTAGTATCTTAGATAGCTATGAAATTGATTGGGTTTACCTCATTACTGAGCAGCTCCATGATGCTGCACTAAAGAGGTCCACCTCCATCCTATTCCCACACTTGATGTACAGGCTTTGTCTAGAGTCGATGATGGAAAAAATACATCAGCTGTACCATATGGTTAAGGCCCAACATAAATTCGATCCCAGATTGATTGAGGCCGAAAATAACCCGATGGCACTCCAGCAAGCACAACCTCCACCTATGCTTAAGATGTTAACCCCAACACCAACACTTGAGGCTTGTAAGACTGCTACCACTACTACTATTTCTGCTACTGAGAAGAGGCCCCTGCAGCCTGAGGCAATTGAGGAGAGGGGGCCTACTATTGTTGTTCCTGCACTATAGGCCACTACTTTACAGCCTACAACTGTAGGCGTGGTTTACGTATCTGTTGCTTATATACCGTCCTTGACATAGAGATTATCACATGTTAGTTGCAATTGACTCACCTTGTATACTAGATTAGTCCTTGGGTCTGCCAGGCGATAGTAGGTTCGGAGGGTTGGAGTCAGGCATTCACGATTGCTACTATCCAGGACCATATTTTTTATCATGGATGCCTGCATCAACCTCTTCGAGGAGAGGGTATAACATAAATTGGGTGATGCCTGACCTTCAGACTTGTTAGCTATGCAGACGGAGATCCAACAATTCTTAGCTGACTTGGTAGCAACATTAGTGGCACTGGTTGCACTACCATTAACTACACCTCATGTCCTAGTAGTTGATTTATTCTCTCCTGAGGAGCATACCTAGTCTTTCCTTGGGAAGAGACCTTGCGTAGATGATGAGCCAGATGAGAGGCAGGTATGTGTGAGGATGAATGAGGAGGAGGAGCTTGAGATTTCCTTGAGAAGATCAAGGCATGGCGAGGAGATTAGACAAGTTTGAGTGATGGAGCAGGTGAAGGGTGTTGACTCCTCCTAAAAGAGTACCACTCTTGAGTAGACCACCCTATAGGAGGGAGTTGGCCAGACTCAGCCATAGACTGGCACTTAGGCGCCTAGGTATATTTTTTTTACCCTTTATGTTCTATTTTGTTTTGACTTTGTGCATTGGGGACTATGCAGATCTTTTTTGATATGGTGTGGGTAGTAATGGACCTCAGTGAAATCTGAGTAGTTTGTGTCCAAAACTACCGTAATTTTTGATCCCGGGGTTTTCTTAACTATGTTCGTTTTCCCTGTAGATATTTAATTTCTGTTAAACCAGCACATTTAGGATGTTTAGATAATATTTGTAGCATTAGGACCAATAGTTGTTGCATATAGCATATTTTTATGTTTTATTTAAAAGAATGTTACCCGCCAGAAATTTTGATTAGTAGTTAGCTAGCAACCATGCATGTTTAGGTGTCTGACAATATTTGTTCTGATAAGTAAGGGTACATTGAGATAAGAAACATGATCTATGAGTCCTTTGTTGATAATGTATGCAGTGCCATGTGAGTGTGAGATTGTAAGTTAGATTGCAAGTCAGAACTTGCCCTGTTACTCTAAGTTAGATTGTAGATTAATTGGATTAGGAAAGGATCTTAAGCCATTATTCTTAAATAGTCCACTTTAGCCTAAAAATAACTAACCAAAAATTGATGATATATCCCTTGTTCCCAATGTCTGAGCCTAACATGTACCTATTCTTTGAAAACACCTAATTAACCTAGCCTTTTCTAGTGAAAAATCCTGAAATTGGCTTTGGTCTTTCCTTGAAAATTGTGTACTTTGACTCAAGAGAAAAGCCTAAGTGGAGGGTGGCTAAAAAAAGTGGACCTGGTTCAGGGGATGGATATTATGCACTTCAACACAAGCTAAAAACCTAAGTTGAGGATGGTTGGTGTATGGGTGAAATACAAAAATAAGGGGGATGAGTTAATGATACAGAGAAAAAGGAGAAAAATCATGTACTAAGTACAAAAAAATAAGTGATGCCTTAGATGGGAGCTAAAAAGCAAAATGAAGTGTAAAAACTAGGCAAAAAGCTGAAAAAAATTAAAAGTTAACAACCAGAAAAGGATGAAATAAGAAAAAGGGAGAATAAGGTGAAAATAGCAAAGTTGGTGGGACAAGTATGTAGAAAAACACATTTTCAAGGAGGGCCTGTCACGACCCAACCCAGGGGTCATGACTAGTGCCGATTGGGCACCCAAACAACACCATACCAAATTCCCAATTATATTAGGTAAGGATTCTACTAAAATTTCGGTAGAGTTTTCTCTGTTTTACTGACTAGTCTCACCTACAAACAGTGAACCCAACAACAGCAAACATCACTATACATATATATAGGGCCCGACAAGGTCACCGCTGCAGCAGAATCACCCAACAAACGTATCATACCAACGAAGTCAGACCAACACAGTTCCCACACCCACATGTATCCACAGGCCTGTAAACACACAAACTGGATCATAAGACGGGATAGGGACCCATCATACCCTCGAATGTATATACAAATACAAAGTACAAAAAATAAAGAATCATGTATATACCATCAGAGTACTCCTGAGGTAAGGGAGCACTTCAACAGTAGGCGGAGATCCTAAGAAGATAGCTCTCTAACCTGTTCGTTTATACCTGCGGGCATGAACGCAGCCCCCGAAGGGAGGGGGTCAGTATGAAATGCGTACTAAGTATGTAAAGCGGAAAGTACAAAATATGAACGAAAATAATAATTCCAAAAAAATCTAAAACTCAAACATGTATGCAAACATAAATGGATATTTCTCTTTTTAAACCATCAAAATAATGCATATCGGATGGGAACGATGGCGACCTCCAAACTCGTGCCATACCACAGCCTAACACCAGAAATTTCAAATCTCCGACATCTCCAATACAAGTCCCAACTGTAGACCAAGTGAGCCGAGGTGAATAGCGGCCAAGCACTCACATCATAGGATAGGTGAACCAGGGCGACAACGCCAAGCATTCACGTATTGTAATGCATAAAGGTTATTATGCCTGTTTATTGAGCTAAGGCGATGCTGCCATGCACTCTCGTGAGTCGAGGCAAACTCGGCCCAATACTCATACATCATGATGCCATCCCAAGCCCAGCTCCTTATGACTCCAAGCTAACCAAAGTCGGCCCATGGGCAAACCGACACGCCGTATCCAACCTATTTTGGAATATATATACATATATATATATATATAATTATACATGCCCACGAAATAATCGGCTGGGGAACCAGTGAACGAGCCCAAAAGGGCACAAATAGAGTCGTGAGAATCATATGCATAAAAACTAGTTTCCAGAGCTTAGAAATATGTAAATTCATCGTGTATGAAATCAAAGAGTAATTCTTCTAAGAATCCCCTTTTGTGTTTTTTTTTACTAAAACTGTTCAACTTCACATTTAATGGTGATTTCGAAATAAATTGAACTTATAGTTTCCAAACTACTTAGTTTTT
>JAOTQJ010000002.1:4593772-4610532 GCA_025642045.1 Solanum sejunctum | reverse complement strand
TATAGTATTGGGGATGACCAAGACTAGCTCGGGGGGGGTGGGGTTGTAGGCACAAATAACCTACTGAGCAGTTGGACCTTAATCGCCTAGCTCAGGGGATCGTAGGCCCGGGTAACTTTGTTGGGGTTTGGTACCCATCAACCTTGATGGGGGGTTTGAACTCTGTCAACCTTGATGGGGCGTTTGTAATTTGTCAACCTGGGTGAGGGGGAGGTTTTGTACTCCATCAACCTCATGGAAGGGTTTGTACGTCATGCGCCTCTCCAAGGAGGTGGTAGGCCTTTGATTGCACTAAGAATGGTCACTCCTTACACTCATATTATGTTCTATATAAGCATGTTTTTACTTCAAGCATCATTCATACATGTTATATTGTTAGTATGTTATCTATTGCTTATGATTATGCATTTTGTCTATGATGCCTATTTCTTGTTGCATTGCATCCTACATACTTAATATATTCAAATGTACTAACATATACTCTATGCCTACATGCTATCACCATGTAGGAATCAGAGCACCGCTTGATCATCTTCCTCCTCTACGTGACTAGTACGATTGTCTCTCAAGCTTCTGGCGAGTCCTCCATTCCAAGGATGTTGCTTATGATCTCTTTCTATGTACTAAGACTATCTTTATTTCATGTTATGTATGGACTATGAGGGTGAGCCCGGTTGCTTGTCGTGGCCCCTGCTCTTATCTATGTTGTAGAGGTATAGTTGGACATGTTATGTATCTATGCTATGAGTCGTGACTCTTTTGTTCCTTGATGTTATGATATGGAAGTTTACACTTAGTCCATTTTCCTTGTTATGCCTATCTCTTAATGTCATATTTTAATTACTTCCGCGACCAAGGACGTGTAATGATATGTTATGAGGCTTGTTTGGGGTTCCTTAAGGTTCCCATTCGCTGGTCATGTCTAGGCCCTAGACTTAGGCCGTGACATTATGACTATGAATAGGGCATTTATGAGGACCTTTAAAGTTAAAGTTTACCAAAGATATGTGTATAATGATTATTTCCCTAAAAGATGTTTAAGAAAGACTTTTAAGTTCGATCAACTCCATTATTTCTACTTATGATTCTAAGAGTATTCTTTTTAAAGTTTTCTATGGGATTACTTAGCACTAAGAGGACTATAGATTGGGAATCAGTCTATTAGTTGAGACATGATACCTTGAAGCCAATTTCAGTGTCCCTAACTATGTGCCACCATAGGAGCCTTACAGGCTAGGCTAGTGGATACATCTAGACCCCAAAGTTATGAAAGATGTAATTGCAAAGTTATTAAGTTTCGAATATCTACCTTGGTAAGTAGATTCTCCTTTTCCCAATGTAGAGAGCGCATTGTCCTTTTTCTAATGGATGGAGTTCATTAGATTTCATGTAGTAGCTCACATGGTCTTACTGTTGGTTATGGTTGATTTCCACAAGTTTATATGATTCTATAATATGTCTTGAATCCGTGTGTTAAATATGCATTGTCTCATATTGGTCTGAGCCGTATTCCTTGTGCATATTTAAGCTTATTTGATGACTTATTAACCTCATGTATACTTATATGTTATGTTTAACTACGATGACATTACAATTTTATCCATGCATTGCATTTCACATACTTTGTACATTCAAACATACTAATGCATATTTCCCTGCATGATTTAACCATGTAGGGATAGGTACTCCTCCACCAGCTCGTGGCTAGTATACAACGTCCAAGACTAGCTCTATTATTTGTGGTGAGCCCTTAGATCGAGACTCCTCTACTCTTTCCTTCTAGCTCACATTTAATCTTTTATAAGATGATGTTTTGTAACCCTACTAAGGCATTAATTTTAATGTATTGTATATGTCTGGATTTCTTTCCATTATATAGAGACTATCCATTACCGGTCTCATCGATTTATGATGTTGTTTGTATGCATATGGACAAAGTAATGAATTTGTTACTTCCACTATTTTTAATGTTGCTTCATTGTCCAAAAAGCCCATAGCCCCTTTCCCTTATGTTTTTTTGCATTATATTTTTTTAATTACCTATGAATGCTTGAAATGTTTAGATGGCTTGGGTGAGGTGCCTTTGGGTATCTTATTCGCTGTGTGATGACTAGGCCCCTAGGTTGGATCGTTACAATCTCTCTCTGGCTTCTTGCTAGAATTCTTATGTCTTTTCTGCATTACGAGGACCCGAATATATAGTTGTAGAATAGAAGAGTTATGATTGAATTAAACTTTCTTTTGGCCAATCAGATTTAAGTGATATAGCATAGAAAAATTAATTAGAATAGGTTTCTGAAACAACCCCAAAAAGTGCCCAAAAATATGCCTCAAAAGTGCCCAAAATCATAATTTCTATATATCTCAAAATGCGTATAAAATATCAAAAATCTGACTTCATATACTTGATCGGGGGGTCAAATTGGGTGGGAAATGAGTTTAACCCCGATTTTAGAGCAAATGAATTGCAATGTCAATTTCTCAAAATTTGCTTATGTAGAATCGATTTGTGTCCCTGGCGTGACGCGTCAGGGTGCAGACCATTGTAAAATTTTCCTCCACGATAGGTCTACATCTAGACGGGGACCTGTGTCTTTTGTTGCCAGTGATTTTATATCGGTCTAAGGCTTTTGGGTCTTTGGCCTAAGTCCTCCAATGCGTGAAACTACCTATACTTAGCTATATTTCACCCTCATATCATACAAAAATATTCTCCAACACTCTCTCAAACACTTATACAAATATCTCACCCCATATTTCAAGTCCCAAAACTCATCCGGATCTTAAGGTTCTCATTCAAGCTTCAAGTCTCCATTTCCAATCTTCTTCAAGGATTCTCCAAAGTAAAGGTATGTGGGTTTCAACCATTGGGTTCTTTAATTATGGTGTCCAAGCTTTATTTTTACCTAAAATAAATGTTTCTAAGTTGATTTTACATATGGGTTTTTATTATGAAGTTGACTATGAACTATGTTGGGGTTTTGTAAAAGTGAGACTATTTTAGCATGTTTTAAGCTATGAATCTTTAATCTATCTTGAGATTTGATAAAGGATTTTGATGTATATTGTATGATAATGTTATCAATTATTAGTGGGATTATTTACTTAAAGATTTCTTGCATGATTTCACTCCTTAATTGTATGGTTTTACACTAACATTACACACCCACCAAGGGTTTGATAAAATGTCCGATTTAGGGTTCTTGAGCTATTAATGATTTATTGCATGACCTATGACTTGTTTGACTTTATGATGATGAAAGGATGCTATAAATGTGTTGATTTCATGAAAAGTAACTATAGTGTTAGAAGTTGATCAATTGCCTCGTTCGGGGGTAGTAGGCTCGAACTACCTTGTTGGAGGGATGTACATCAATTGCCTCGCTCGGGAGGTAGTAGGCCCATACAAACTTGTTGGGGGTTTGTACCTCAATTGCCTCGCTTGGGAGGTAGTAGGTCCGTGCAACCTTTTTGGGGGGCTTGTACCTCAATTACCTCGCTCGGGAGGTAGTAGGTCCATGCAACCTTACTGAGGGGTTTGTGCCCCAGTCACCTTGCCAAGGAGGTGGTAGGACTTAGTTACTATTGATGGTCTCTTACTACACATATAATATGCTCTATGTACAAGCATGTTTACTTCAAGTATCATTCATGAATGCCATATTGTTATATGTTTACCTATTGCCTAATTATGCATTTTGTCTATGTTGCCTATCTATTGTTGCATTGCATCCTACATACTTAGTATATCGAAACATACTAATGCATACTATGTGCCTACATGATGTCACCATGTAGCCAGAGCCCCACTTGATCCTCCTCCTCATCCACGTGGCTAGTGCGATTTCTCTACAAAGCAAATGATGAGTCCTCAATTTTGGGGACATTGACTTTGATCTTTCGCTATGCATAAAGATCTCTTTCCTTTTTATAGTGTACTTGACTATGAGGCTGAGCCCGGTTGCTTGTCTTGTCCCCCACTAATTTCTATGGTTAGAAGTGTTGTTATATATATTATGTATAATGCTATGAGCTTTGAATCTCTCTTTACTCTATGATGTTTTATGCCACGAAAGATATCCCTTAACCTCGGTTATCCCTATTTCTATCTTTTGTTGTTATTTTATTGCTTCCATGACTAAAGATGTGTAATGATATGTTAAGAGGCTTGCTTGGGGTCCCTTCGGGTTCCCCATGCGCTAGGTCACATCTAGGCCCTAGGCTTGGGTCATAACAGTTTCCTTTCAAGTGATATGATAAAATTTGATTGGTTAGTACACGTCACTTGTACATGTGATGCATTTTTGTTGGCCTTTGATTGAGATGGAAATGTCATGTTATTTTGACACATGGCATGATCCTATTGACTTTTTTTGTTTGACTTGGCATGCCATGTCATTCGACATGTGGTGTCAAGCGGGCCTCTAGGATGAGATAATATTGTGCCTAATAGAGCGGGTTACGTTTTACAACGTAAATAAATGAATTTGGATTTTTAATTTAATTCATATTTTATTAGATTTAAATAATTATCTCAATTGCATAAATCCTCGGTATTTAGTTGGACTAATACATTTTGAACATAACATAATTCAAATCATTTTATAAAATTTATAAAATATAAATTTTATATGATTACAAATGCCCTTCTTTAAGTCTTATCGAAATATTTTATTTTTTAAAAAATAGACTTAAAGTATTAATTTTATATTATAATTTGTGTGTCATGTATTTTGAAGCATACCCTAAATTTGTATTTTAGTTAATGCACCATTCCTATATCATTAGAATGGAGAGCAAGAATTTGATATGCAAAAGTTAATTCAATTTTACCATTTTCTATTAAAGTTTGACCAATTAAAATAGAGAGAATAAGAAGTGAGGTTTAATCTGTACGTTGATCCTATTCATGAGGTCCCTTTAAGATATCAAGCAAACCGTGACCATTTAGGATTAGGAAAAGGACAAAATTTTATCAAATTTGACTTTTTCACCATTTTAATATCCTAGCCGAAAAAGGATTACACAGGATCAGACCATTGCTAGTTAATCCCTATTGCACTACCTATAGATCAATGGTCCTCCCATTAGGAATAGTATTTTCATCCAATTCTTTTACAAGTTTGATAAATTTTTCAATTAGGAGCTGAACATCGTATATACTGCTCCTTAGTAAATAGCCTTATAATCTTTTATTCGTGAGCACTAATTTTGAAAGGTGTGAACTATTGAATCTGACTTGATATTTAGAAAGCATTTGTGCCAAGCAATTTCTTCTCCTTTTTTATGCTTCTCTTGCTATTTCTCCTTCACCTTTTTTAGGTCAACAGAAGCAAATATTATGGATACCATACAATGGAGGATTTTATCATAACACAAGCATTTAGTCTTGAGATGTGAGGGCTGTGTATGCATCTCCACCTTAAGAAAGGAGATTTTAAGAAATTCTTATAGTGTAAAGGAATGGATACACATTTCCACCTTAAGAAAGATAATTTGAAAATGTTCTTATGGTAAAAAGGAATGAATATGTATTTCCACCTTAAGGAATGAAATTTGAAGATATTATTATGGCGAAAAAAATGGATATGCATTCCCACTATAAGAACGATAATTTGAAGACTTTCTTATGGTGAAAAGGAATTGATACACATTTCCACCTTAAGAAAGATATTTTGAAGGCACTCTTACAATGAGAAGGAGTGGATATGCATTTTTACCTTAAGAAAGGTAATTTGCATATATTTTTAGGGTAAAAAGGAGTGAATATGAATTCCCACCTGAAGAATAACATTTGAAGATCTTCTTAAGGTACAGGTGAATGGATACACATTCCTACCTTAATAAAGATAATTTGAAGATATTCTTAGGATGAAAAGGAATGGATACCATTCCCACCTTAACAATGACAATTTGAAGAAACTTTTATAGTGAAAAGAAATGAATATGCATTCCCACCTTAAGAATGACAATTTGAAGATGTTCTTAGAGTGAAAAGGAATGGATACACATTCTCGCCTTAAGAATGGCAAATTTAAGACCCTCTTATGGTGAAAAGGAATGGATACACATTTTCACTTTAAGAATGCCAATTTGAAGATGCTTTTATGGTGAAAAGAACGGACGCACATTCTTACCTTAAGAATGACAATTTAAAGACACTTTTATAGTGAGAATAAATGGATACGCATTCCCTCCCTAAGAATGTTAAAAAGATTTTCCTGACAAGATTATATTTATATATTGTTTTCTTACCATTTTGTGCCTAAGTTTGTCACTAATGACTTTTTCTATTCTTTGTAGTTTGAAAAGATAGTGATTGTCAGATACCACATCTCTCCTTCTACCAAACTTAAGTATTTTATAGTTGAAACTAAAGAAGGGGTGGAGTAAATGATATTAAAAAGATTTTCCTGACAAGATTATATTTATATATTGTTTTCTTACCATTTTGTGCCTAAGTTTGTCACTAATGACTTCTTCTATTCCTTGTAGTTTAAAAAGATGGTGATTGTTAGATACCACATCTCTCCTTCCACAAAACTTAAGTATCTTATAGTTGAAACTAAATAAGGGGAGGAGTAAATGATATTCTTGACTCAACCTTCACTAGCTGAACTAAGCGCGAGCCCATGACCTCCTTTGAAAATTTATTTTGTATGATGAATTGGACTTTGATGTAAACCTATAGTTCTAATATGCTACACAAGTTATAGTCCCTTGAAGCACCAGATCATCATTATGCTAATATTGTAACTGCCCTTCCAAGCTTAAGTCATTGCTTTGTTCAAAGTGTGATTCGCAGGAGAAACGCCATAATAGTTGAGGGAGAGTATTATCATTTCTCAGGATATTGGGAGTGGACTGAAGATGCTTTTGGAAGCGGTTAAGAAGTTTTGGGTATGGTACAAATTATAATGCTATTTATGCATAACTTTTCACTTAAGATCGTAATTCAGTTATTTTGCAAGCATTCTGTGAAGTGTGGTGTCCTAAAACAAACACACTTCTCACATCTATTGAAAAATTATCTGTTTCTACATGTTATTTACATATTCTTGGAGGCTTGTAAATATTGGGTTCTCTTTATGAATAAATGTAGCCTGAGGCTAAGGAACTTACGGTGTTTGATTAAAAGAAGATAAAATACATTTCTTGAACTTGTAGACATTTATTTGTGGCCTTTTATCATCTTCGGATGCTAACCAAAAAGTATCTTTCAACAAATGGATAAAATTCTGATGTAAGAAACTTCTAAGGTATGGGCCTTCTCCGTCAAGAAAGGAAAATAAGTCTACTCATCTTGAATTGATGCATAATCCTAGTAGAGCCTAACTTGATACGAAAAGTTGTTCCCATGCCAAAGAAAAGGTATTTTCTGAGCTTGGGGTGTAATCTAATAAGAGAGACGACACATATCTGTTAGCCTTCTTATCTTGTTGGTTGTGCACTTTTTTCCTCCCCAACAAGGAAGGTGAATTCATTCATATTGAGACTTTCAAGATGGCATGCTTGATGATAAGTAGGAAAAAGGTTGGCTTTGTAATTTTTGTGTTAGCCAGCATCTACAACGGTTAGAATTAGATCTCAACTGTATCACAACTTCATCAAATTATAGCCTGCTTTCCTATCTATTGTGTTTATAGTTGGGTTGGTCATAATTTTAAGACTCATTTTGCATTTGTTAATGGACTGTTTATTCCCACTATGACAGTATGCTATAGAGAGAAAGGTGCAAGATATTTTAACAAAAGTGATGCGAGAAAATATATCCATGGTTGGGAGAGTATGGCCTAGATATCTATCCTATTGGACAAGACATACTGTAACTTTTATGTGGATAATAACAATGCATCTGAGTTAGAGTCGAGAAATTTCATGAGTATTCACTTAAACTATCTTCCCCTTAGATTTAAAAGTTCATCTGTAATTAAGATATATAGTCCTTATTGCTTTAGTTATCAATTTGGGTTCTATCAAAATATCCCTGGTATCATGAAGCATGACATTTGTAGTGCTAGTTTAGACAAAGGACTCATGTTTTGGAGGATTTGCACTATGAATTGATCTACATTCCGAGTGACTTTTCCCTCACTCATATCTAATATAGAAAATTCTTTTGGATCTAACTATTAGGATTGGTGGAAGAAAGCTCATGAAAATTTTCTTAGTAATCATTTTCAGAGTTTAGTGAATGTTGCTGGGGAAACTCTTGTCATGTACTAAGAGAGTTCTAATGAAGTATATAATTAAAGTCTCCATGCTGGTATATCTCTTCCTTTGGATGCCAAGTTGGATCGACTTCCCCTAGTGAAAGTAAAGGAAGAGACATCTACTCAATCTGCTCAAGTTTCTAAAAGGCTGCTTTAATATGAGAACATGAGTGTGCCCAAATGATTTAGAAGATGCTACTACACTTGTGGTTGATTTGCATGATGAGACAAATAGCCCTTTGAGGATAGTTCTTATCAAAGAGATATGATTAAGATTTCACTCTTTATATTATATCTTAACTCTTTATTTTGACTATTTATCCAGTTCGTTTTAATGTAGGCAAAGAAAAGTCCAACTTCTATCTCTTATGATGAGGTCAAAGACACTTTGAAGTCTAATGTCCACAATCATCCAATAACTATCGTGTCTGTATTTGATGGAATAGGAGTTATCTAAGATGCTCAAAAGAATTATATTTCTTCTCTTTAGATCATCGTGAAAAACTCTCTAGATGTGATGTGGATTCTGTTTCCTCTCCTAAAGAATAAATTCAATTAATTATCAAGAAGATGGAATGTAAAGATGTGGACATCTAGCCTTTGAGAAATCAATTGGACTCCTTCTTTAAGCTTGTTACCTCGTATGACCAAGCATAATCAACTCTGCATGATATGGACATGGAAGCCACAATAAAAGAGTTGTTTCTAGTAGCGAGAGAATGCCTTTCAAATTCCATACTAGAGGAGTACGATAAAGTTAGAGTGATGTCCTTCCTTCATCAGTCACTGGGTAATATGAAGAAGAAAATAAAAGAGCTATGCAAAAAGGCACAATCTTCGGAAGTCCTTTTAGCAACTGCCAAGGATGAAGTTGAAGGAGCCAAGATAGCCACTACACTTGAAGTCAAGGATTTCAATGCATACATTTACATAGTTTTTTTAGATGGTCTAGGACAAAAGAAGGAATGTTTAGAGGCTTTGCACCAAGAATCGATTAACTATAATTTGTGCTTACATTAGATTTGTTGTTGCTTTTATCTATGTTTATTTGTTTTATTTGTACTTGATGAATGTTGGCCTATTGAGATACTGTGTTATGAGATTGAAACTACTTATATTACTAATAAATGGTTAAGCTACTTGACTCTGTTGATCTACTGATTATTCTGAGATAGTTTTCTATAATATGTACTTATATTTGTATACTGTGTTGTGCTAGGGCTTTTCTAAGTGCAGGTGTGTAGTTCAGCGGTATGTGGTTGGATGGATAAGAGTACTTGTGCTCTTCATTTCTTTACTTCAGGTTTAGTTTTTATTTGTTAAGTATTGTGTTGGTTGGTGCTCACCCCTTACTATATTTTTTTAGGTTGTGAGCCCGATCCCTCTTGTTAGACTTTTCAGTGATAGAATCGAGCTTCGGATTCCTTGAGAGATAGCTACTTGTCTTTTCAGCAGACCCTTGAGGAATCTTTGTAATTTATGTTCTATTTGAAGACTATACATTGACACTTGTATTATCTATAAGTATTACTATTTAGAGGATTGTACACATGACACCAGTTCTGGGATAGTTGTAGTTTGGATTTCTTATGTTTATCTATTGCCTTAGACTGTATTATATGTCTTCTAGTTTTGTTGTTATATTTTATTGTTCATTTTTGGGTTGACTCGCCTTGGTAGGTTAAGCGAGTGCCATCACACCTGGATTTTGGGTCATGACAGTTTTGTGATGCAAAAACAGGTACCAGAGGTCATCAATAGGCGCATCGTTGAAGACCTATTCATGTTCAGATGATTGGTAAGACCTCCTTACTTTTGGAGGATTTTCACATTATTGTTATCTAGATATTAGAATTTAGATTTATTTTTATTTTTATTTGAGATAACCATGAACTGCCATTAACACCACTTAGATAGACAAGTAGAGACTTCATAGACAAGATTGTTGAGCTATTGATTGGAGTGTCTTTGGCCAGTTCATTCTTACTAATCCTGTGATTGGATAAGCTTGATTAATCTTGGGTCTTTAACTCCCACTTTATCATCCTTACAACTCTTTTTTAATAGATTTTAGTATTTCTATGTCTTTTAAAATTCATAACCCCAAATAATATATTATACTATTACTAAAAGTTTAAACTAATAGATAATTAATTTAATATTCATTATTTAAAACTAAATGAATTAAAGCTTAATACATTCACATTATTTTTTAATATATATATATATGTGTGTGTGTGTGTACATTTGTTATTTTATTATTTTTCATATTATGAAATTTATCCCCTCCAGAAAACAGTCTCTCTACTTCTATGAGGTAGTGGTAAGGTCTGCGTACATTCTACCCTCCCCAGATCCCATTTGTGGAATTTTCCTGGGTACGTTGTTGTTGAAATTTATCCCCTATTGTCACGACCCAAACCTAAGGTCTAGTCATGACACAGTGATGGGAAACCCCAAGACACCCCAAATAAGCCTCTTAGCATACCATTCCCACGTCATTGGTTGCGGAAGCCAAATAAAGCAATACCATTAAGGAAAGTCTTTCATAATAATAATAGCATTAGACATTTCCTCAGGTTCATAGAGTCGGGTTTCCCGTTTACCTACAATGGAGAAGCTGCCCCCACTAGGCAGGCATCCATAAATGGATTCCGATTCATGTAGTCCTTCTCTGCTGCATTGGTCTTTTCACTCCGAGAGCCATCTACTTCTCTAAGACTTGTTGCCAGGGATAAAGATTAATATGCCTCGGAGTGGGAAGAAAATTACCCCGGCTATCGATCTAATGCTTTTCCATCTATCTCTTTCCAAAGATTCATTCTGATTGGTTTTTGCCATGAACTCTCTTGGCAAAGTCAGGATCATCTTGCAATCCACCTTATCCGGTAAGTTACCTAACAGAACATGAAACTTTGCCTCATTTTCTTTATTCTTTAACCTAGGTTTGATTGAAAAGATTCTCATTATGAACTCAACAAGGCTAGTGTTTTTACAAGAAATCTCTAGCCAACCTTCCTGCAAGAGAGTTTTTCATAACATCAAGCCTATTGGGACTAGATAGAAATGATAAGATAACCCCAATAATTTATTTATTTTTGAATGCCTTCTACTTTCCAGGAATTAGTCACTTCAATAGCCTTCGATGGTTATACGGCTATCCAAAGTACGAACGAGATGGATGTTTGTTATCCCAACCATTCTTTTTGTAGTCCTAAGCCCGTTAAGGAAAGGGCTGACTTAGAACAAAGTTTTCATGTTATTGATTCCTAGGTGTAGCACTTCTTCCCCTATGCTACTTATGCAGCAGAGTAGTGTTCATCCAACTAGAAATTTCATAAGAGAAGAAGAATTGTATCCTAGGGTCGACATAAACAATTGGTTAAAATAGTCTAATGAGAAAGCATATGTTCACGTTTGTAGTTGCAATAAGTTTTCTTTTTTGTTTTGAGATTGGCTTAGTGTTCGAGTAGATACTATTACTTTCTCTCAAACCATAGTACTATTATTTGATTAGATCATCGAATCTTTTATTTCTCTTGAGATTTCTTCATTGTTCAGTTCTACACATGTCTTTTTTCGGAGGTCTACAACCATTATGTGGCATCGAAGTTACATCCCATACGAAAATTAATAATATACCACTTCAAATAATAGCTTGTAATGTTGTATCTCTTCTAAGATCGGAACTTTTTATCATAACTTTTGTTCATTGCATACCTTGATCTACTACTATACAAATAGCGCAAAACCTAAAAATCGACCATTGATCCAATTTGAGTACCTTTACAGGATAGACCTCAACAGAAAACTGAAGAGTAACGACAACAAGTGATTGAGTTCAGTAGTTCCTCACTTACTGTCTCCTCCATCATTGTTATGTAAGAGGAAAAGAGCTTAAAGCTTACTTTTAGGTAGTGTCCTAAGCACTAAGAAGTAAACATCATGCTACTCAGACCATATGCTTGACACATACAAGTCGAACCTTGGTTTTTGAAGTTTGAAAGAGAAAGGGAAGAAGGGGGATAGAGGAATTGGTCAACTTATCAGGCTCATGACCTGAAGATTGCAGGTTCGAGTCATTTCTCCCCACAACCTTCCCTCCCCCTTTTTTTATTCTTTTTCAAAAAAAAAAAGACGAGGAACCCTGAACTGAAATAAATAATTATTTTGATGGAACCTTCTTTTCTACCATAAATTGGATGTAGATACACGATCCAAACCATTATTCTTTTCTATTTATTTTCTATTCATTATTCTTTTTATTACCAAAGCAAATAATCATACCAAATGCAGATAGCAAAAGAGATGAATCCATTGTTAGGAATGATTAAATCCTATAAATGATTTAAATGATTATTCGAGTATGTTGTGGAATTTTTTGAATTGTCTTTGAAATTAGAATTCCAACCAAGTTCCCTTCCCAAAGCAGGAACAAATTGGTGCAACCGATTAAAGAAGAAGGACAACTCGCAATGGTACTATGGCTAGTTGGAAAGCCTTTCAAGCTAATCTCTTGATTCACATTCATGTGAAAGCGTTACAGGTGATCCTGCATACCTATCACAACTCTATATCGATGCCTCACTACTACTTTTATTTTATAATTAATTAACGGCTAAGTGATTTCATAACATAAGCTTTTCTTAACCAGCTGGCCTTACTTCGTAACCTTAGCCTCCCCTTCTTTAGAGTTTTCTAGTTTGACTAAGTGACTTGAAAGGAGAAGGAAGGCTGGAATGCCAACAGGCATCTATTATATTGAATTTACCCAATAATCCCCACTTTAGGAACGTCCAAGATTCGACAATTTGCATCTTGTGGGGAGCTTTGTCATCTCAAAGAATAAGCGGATCTTCCCTTGCATAAGGATCTTAAAGTCATGGATCTTTTGATGGTCGATAGCTGATTTCTGCTCTCCTTATTTGTGCCAAATCTGCTATGTATAGGGAGGTCCATTCCTTTCGAGTGAGAAACGCGGGCTGCTGGTGGGGCTGTGCCCATTCTCCATCTTCTTCTACTTTATAACCGAAATAAGGAACCATAGAATTCACCCTACCTGTTGATGAAAAAATGGGACTTGAGAGGAGCTGAAAGCCACTTGACTCTAAGGAGAGGGCAAAATATGCTTTCTCTTAAAGGAGAAGATCATGACGTTTGTGATAGACAGAAAGATCATCATTGAGGTGTGAGAATAAGTCCATATCTTTTGTTTGGAGAAAGTCTCAACTTTTACTTGACTAAGTGGTACTATAATGTTCTCCCTTCCAAAGATATTCTGCTCAGAAAGAAGGAAAGAGATCCCCTTACCCATTATCTATGAGTTGCCTAATCGTAACGTCTAGCCAAGCTTGAAAAAATAAACACTTTTCTTTATCTAACCACAAGAAAGTATATATCAAACCAAGGGCGAGCTGCTCTAATCTCAATGGATGGACCCCTCTTCTCTTGAGCCTTGATTCATTATTTCCAAGAATCCAGACATTGCTCGTGTACCTATTATGGAAAGCATCTCGACTCTGTCTCTTTTTCTTTCTTTCTTTCTCTTTTTTATTTTATGAATTGTTGGTAGAAATGGTGGACTGCATAGGAAAGGATTCGGGGGAGGGAGCGTCTACCTCCTCTTCCAGGCCTGATTAATGGGAAATGCCTAAAATAGCACACGAGAGAAACCAATGATTGGGAGGTTTTCTTTTTTAATTCTTGTATGCTTGGCGTTGTGTCCAAACTTACTACCTGTGTATAAAAAAGTAAGTTCATTAATACATTGTTGGTACCAAGGTTTATGTTCACTACAAAGAGAAGTAGTAGAGCATTGCCCGGGGGATGGTTTCTGAAGTTGGACCTCTTTCACAAGTAAAAGTTGGGGCTGTGGTAGAGTGGAACAAGCGACTAACCCGTCCCGTATTTTAAATTCTGAACCAACTGTTCCTATTTCCATTTGGATGAATCAATCAGTGGAACTTTGAGGCCTTATCCTTTCTTCTCTTTGCCCCTATCTACCATCCCCTAGCCTTAAGAACAACGAAATCACCGGTCAATCGACCAAAAGTGAATCAAATTCGCATTTTCAAATAATGAATCTAATTCAAATTCTCCTAGGAAGCTTGTAGTTCCGAAACCGACTACTCAAACCATCCATACAAACCATCTCCCGACCAAAACTTAGACCTGGTGGAGCAGCTTAGCTAGCCATCTCGTTCCCCTCTTCCCCACATCTAGCACACTAGACGGGCGTGCTTCGATCATATCTCTAGGGCATAGTTAAATGTAGATATCATGAATGTGAGGTGTAGGATACCAGGTTCTAAGTGAATATCTCTCATTTCAAGCATTTAGACCAGAGATCCCCGAAGGAGATATACTCAAAATAAAGTTGCAAATAGCTAGTCTAGAGTTAGAGAAAGATTATTACTTTATCCATTAATATCCTACAAACACTCTAGAAAAGTAATTATTATTAAGAGGGAGAACCTTGATATCCAAGGGGAGCTCGATCGATTCGCAGTTTGGTCTGACTTGTAATTTACTTCTGACCCCGTGTTCGATAGCTCGACCATAGTGATGTTAATTTTGGTTACATTCATAAGTATCTTGGTCTATCTTTATTCCATTTTGTATGGCTGACCTGCGATTAGTAGTGATTCTGGCTTCATGCAGGCGAGTTGCAGCCTACAATCTGAACTGAGGATAGGTTTGTCCAGTATGTTCACCATAATTTGCACTCTATTTGAGACTAAAGCAGGCGCGTTGGCGACCTCGTCTTAAGATAAGATATAGGTAGTAAGACTTTAAGCGTACCTGAGCACCTTTGCCTCTAGAGAATACTGAGGATGAAAGTCTCTAGAGGAGGGGTTCTATAGATCAAGTCTCTAATTGCTTTCGCAAACCAGTGGGGACAAACCCCCAAACAAAATGAGTTTTCCACGTGGCGATCTTTATTTGAAATATGAGTTGCTAAGATTTCTCCCTTTTGAATGTATTTACCCCTATAAACCTAATACATACTCATCTTAGAAATATGGTTTGTGAGATACTTGAGAAGAGATTCCTTAAATAAAAGGGATAGACCGGGAATAAGACTTGTATTGGAAGAAACGAAAGCCCCTAAAATCGTTAACCTCATAAAACTAGGTAATCTCATGGTAATGAGGATCGATTGTCATGCTATTATGTGGTCGAGCAAAAAAAAGCCCAAGAGCTCCCCATGTAAGGACCACCTGCACACCAATTATTCATTCCTTACAAGGCACAAAGGACTCTTTCTCTTTCGAATGCTGATGACCTAAAGCAAAAAAAGGTTTTTGCTAGATACCAGAAAGGTAGGGAGGAAAGTTCTATGCAGTTGCTGGGGTTCCTCTCTCTGATGCAACAGAATATCATAGTATTGTTGGCGTCGAAGCTAAGCAACTTCATTTTTACTCTTGTTCATTATTTATCTAGAAGATGATATAAAAAAGGAAATAAAAAGAAATAAATAGGTATGAAAGATATAATTGTAAACCACGATTGAATATATGGAAGCATTGGTTTATATAGTCCTCTTAGTCTCGATTTTCAGAATATATGAATTAATCTTTGTTTCGTTCTGCCATCCCGACCAGTGAATCATTAAGATTCCCTTTTCAATAGAATCTTTTGCATTCACAAATTTCTTCTTTCCATCAAACGATGCATGTGGGCTGAGCCATTCCTATCTCAAGTGGTGCCCCAATTAGGACTGGATGGTCGGGAAGCGATAGACATAGAGAGTACTGCTTTATGGGAATCTCTTTCTATGTTAGCTAGTGGGGGCAGGCTTCCCTATAGTAGTCCTGCTGCAGCCTCTGAATGACCATCCTATCTCATCTTGATTTGGCTATACTTGTATGTAGCCATCCATGTTAGGTCCATGGCTATCACCTTAAATACCTTCCTCACGTACCCTCAGCTTATTCTTAGAGAGAGAGATAACAAAGTCATTAAATAGGCTTCTTTTGCCCTTTACATTGATTTCATGCTTGAGTTGGAGGGCTCTCTCTCCATCCATCGAGTCAAGTAATTTGCTATCAAACATTTCTCCGTCGCCTATCTTATGCCACATTTCTTCTTTCTCTGAATTGGTTCCTAGTGTTAGTCAATCAAGATTTGCCATCAAGAGAGGGATTTCCATTCTTCCTCCCCCTCACTTACTCCCCTTTTTTCAATAAATAAGCCTAGGGGGCCTTTCAGTGGGCAAGAGGAGAAGTGTTGTTTGCAAGAGAAATCAATAATACCAAGAGGCAGATTTGGTACACTCTTTTCTCAGATAGAGATAGAGGTAAAGCATCCATTCGCTAATAGAGCTTCCTACTATCGTGCCCTAGGAGAGTGAAAATGGCAAGTTGAATTGTCTGTTTCTAGTTAGTAGCCCAAATTCGTGTACCCCCTTTAACACACAAGTATGCTTTAGCTACTAAGCTTCAAAACAACCCATAGGCTTACTTCGAAAAAGGAGGTTGAAAGTTGTTATTTTCGTTCTTCATTCCTATTTCTTGCTTCTTTTCTGATATGCCGCTCTGTAGTTCT